>RBNI01002700.1:0-17770 GCA_003990745.1 Jimgerdemannia flammicorona | reverse complement strand
CCCCTCCCCTCATCCTGTCTCAATGAAAACCCACTACTCTATTAATCATCTCTGCCTGCCCACTACTCTGCTCACAGATCCCCTCTACTAGTCAGCAATGGCACCCACTCTGAGGGCCCCATCCTATCTATCACCCTGACAGAATATCCCCCATCAATCCCTCCTATCTCAGCTGTCTCTTCCCTATGCTTAACTGCTGTCCCTCCTCAAATATATAAAGCCAATAGCTAGCTAATCCCACCCAAACTACTAATACCCACTCTAAAGTGAGCCATTCATTACCTATACCTCCCACCAACCTCTCCCTCAGATTCTCCCAATGACCTCTCTCCCCATTCACTCTTTACCATAATTGCTGCCTAACTCTCTTTCAGCAGACTGACTAAGACCTGCTAGACCCCAGGGGGAACCCCTATATACTTTAGTACCCCTTCCAACTACAGTTGTTAGACCCTGTCATAGGCCTTCTATTGGTCTAAAAAAACCAGCCATCCATCTACCCCAGTGGTATGAGCTCCCTCAATGACACTATGTACCCAATTATCTCATCTCTGATCAGACATACCCCTACAAATCCTCCCCCAGAACCTGCTGAGTCACTCCTTGCAGCCTAGTCACCAGTATCTTTGTAACCAGTTTATGATTCATATCCAAAAGCATGATCAGCCTCCAGTTTTTCCACTCCTCTCTTTTTCTCTTATTCTTAAACAGCAGAGTCACAAGACCCAAGCACTGTCCCCCAATCCATACCCCTGAGCTAATAACTATATTGTACATTACTGTCATTTTCTCTAGAATCAGCTTAACTCCTGCTATCTTCTTTCAAAAATCCCATAGTAAGCCATCCTCTCCTGATGCTATCTCTGAGCTCATTGTTATCAGTACCTGCCAAATCTCTTTCCCTCAGACAGCAGTCCCAAGATCACCTAAGCCTGCTGCCAGATCAGGGTGCCAGTCCTCTAAGTATCTGTCAATGTCTAGCACCCCCACCCCCCTGTTCTCCTCACTTCACAATTGTCCCCACTGTAAACTCAACTAGTTCAGAATCTCCCAAGTACCAACAACCAACTCCCCTGCCTCATCCAATACTCCCTCCTATTGCTACTATACTCTCCTCACCTGCAGAAGGTGAGACAAATACTTTATAGGCCTCTCTCCCTCCTTCAATCCCTATTATCTTAGCCAGACAGCCATACTCTATACCTGTAGGTCTTCCTCCTGCCTCAGCAATCCCTTCAACTTCTCCACCTCTAGTCAGATCTGCTGGGTCCTCCAGTCCCTCTCCTCACCATTATTCAGCAGATCTGCCCACATTACCAATAATCTTACCAACCTCTGAGAGGCCCATCCACCATACTTACTTTCTCTTCAGGACACCATGCATCCTTCCTGCCTCCCCCCAGTACTGTTGTGCATCAGATTTCAGCTACCTCTAGTGATTCCCAATTAAAAACCCCTTCATTCTCTATCTCAGTATTCTAGAGCTAATGTCTGTACCCATGCATCTTATAAGAAGACCTCTCTAAGTATTGAGATATTTAGACACCAATGTCCAGACCTCTCCCCACTTTTTCCAAAACTCCCCCCTCCCAGAAGACCCCAGTGGTCAGACCACAGATACCAAACAGTTTCTAAAGATCTTCAGAAATCAACTCCTCAGCATTCAGTGGTCAACATCCAGCCAATCCTTGAGCCCAACTCTGCTCCCCAGTGAGTATAGACTCTGTAATCTCTCCATCCAAGTCTCTCAGTATCCAAGTCTCCCAGTATCCACTAAGGAACTCAGACATTTGACTTCCTCTCAGGCTTCCATTCTGCCACTTCTACCAGCCACCTCCTTTCCCCCATTAGTTCTGTCCACCTTCCCATTCTATATCATATTAAAGTCCCTACCTAGACTATCAATTCTGGCCTCCACCAATGCTCCAGACTCTCATAACCCTTGAATCCATTCCACCCTCTCCCCCCTTTCTGCTAGATAATAATATGATTCAACTGTTAAGAATCTTCAGCCTGGCCTCTTCCAAACTTCCCACACTACCCTACTCTCCCAATTTCCAATGTCTCCAATATCCCTCTTACTCTTTCTAACCAGAATACCCACACCCCCCTGCCATATAGCTACACTACCCCATTCCTTTGTCCAGTTCAGACTATCTAAGTCTCCATTGCACCCAATATCCTATAGTAGGAATAAATCTGCATCCAGTCTCTTCAGCCAGCTAAAAATATTTTGATGCCTCACTACTCCCCATAATCCATTGACATTTCAAAGAGAAAATTCTAGTTATAGTCATACTGTTCATATTGAATAATATATTATTTTCTTAGAGAATAACTGTCCACTCTATAATTTTATGCTTACTGCATCACCTACAACATCCAGATTCCTCTCTGCCTCAAGCTCCTCTGTCTCTCCCCACTGAGCCTCCAATACCTCTAAGATCTCCTGATAATCAGTGCCATCTACTGCTTCTATATCTGTCTAGTACTCCTTACACACTGCCTGCCATTTTGCTAGCCCCTTCCTCAGGCCCCACAGGTATACAGCCCAGTTATTTACAATCACCAAAAGTGTAGTCTCTCTTGTGTCATCCATGTGATATGTCTCAGTCTCCAGCAAAGCCACTATTATCTCATCTCTGAGTTTCCATAGCACTTCCTCACCTCACAGAATTTTGCCCCAGTGTCTCTTGCTCAGCACCCAAAAGTCCTCCCCCCCCAGCTCCTCAGCTGCTAGATTCATCAGTATTTTCTACAGCTATTTCTCCTCATCAACTACTCCTCCACTCCCTGGGCCACCTCCTTTCTCCCTTCCACCTGCCCTCCCTCTGCATTCATCCTAGCTGACTTATCCCAATCCTTCTCTAGTATATCCTATAATTTATCATCTCCTCTGACCACCTCTAGTACCCTATACTGAGTGTGCTCCTCCTTGTCCATCTCCTCATCTTCTATGATGACACTCTGTCCTGAGCCTCCACTCTCCCCCAGGGTCTCCTTGGGTACTGCTCCCTTCTCTCCTGCTCAAGTACTTGCCCTTGACCCAATATCTTCAGTAGTGATCCCCCTCTTTGCCCCCCTATCCAACTTTGCCAACAGCTCCTTCTGAATATACCTCTCCTGTACTCTCTTCTAGGCTACCTGATCCAGCTGCACCTTCTTGCCATTCATGATCTCCACTACTATCTTGGTCTCAAACTCTTTTCAGGCTAATTTCCTCCTCTTAATGGCCCCTACTAGATCCTCTAATGGCTCCAGCAAGTCCTCCTCTTCCTCTGGTGTCCCTTTTACTCTCAAGACCTTGCACTCTACTGGTCTCCATTTGAGAACTGCTGGCCAATTCCTTACCTTCTCTATATTCTCCTTGCCCACCAGCTGTACTCTAATATCCATATCTCTTATCCTGAACTCAATGTATTCCCAGATCTAAAACCCAATATCTATGATTTCCCCATACTTCTTGATGACCTCCACAATCAACCCCTTGGCCATCTCCTTCAATACTATAGATATATCCACCACTATCAACCATACCACCTGGGGGTCTCAGTGTAAGCACTGGGCCATAGAGATTACCACCCCCCCCACTACTACTCCTTTCTCTATTATCTCCAGCAGTACCTCCTCCTTTTCAAAGCCCACCTCTACCCCTTCCAGATTCTTCAAAAACTTTACTGAGACTGCTCCCTTCACCTCTTGAGCCAGAAGTCCCAGAATCTGGCTCCATGTCTAAGCCACCAGAAGGGTGAGCATCTCAGGTTTTGGAGGCCACAAGCATAGGCTCTAAGGAGCACCAACAGGTATATCTCATCTCTTAAGTATAGGAGTCCCACCTGGTCTTTTCGGCATAGCCATAGCTTCTAGTTTTAGCAAGTTACAAGGATTTCAAGAATTTTGGAGCAAGAAGAGCAAAATAGGCAAGATGGGCAAGATGGGCAAGATGGGCAAGATGGGCAATATGGGTGAGATGGGCAAGATAGGCAAGATGACAAGACAGGCGATATGGGCAAGAGAGGCAAAATGGGCAAAATAACATGGGCAAGACAGGCAAGATAGGCAAGACAAGCAAGATGGGCAAGATAGACAAGATAGGTAATATAGACAAAATAGACAAGATGGGCAAGATGGCAAGACAGTAAGATGGCAAGATGGGTAACATGGGCAAGATGGGCAAAATAGGCAAAATGACATAGACAAGATAGGCAAGATGGGCAAGATGAGCAAGATGGGCAAGACAGGCAAGACAGGTAATATGAGTAATAGTGCTCCGAATGAGTCAATTCAAATCAAATCCGGATTCGATTCGTCACATGACGGTTTGATCCGAATCTCAAATCCAAAGCCATCCGAATCAACTCAGATTAATCTGAATCACCCCATCTGAATCACCCCATCCGAATCACCCATCTGAATCACCCATCCGAACCACCCCAATCCGAATCACTCAATCTGAATCACTCAATCTGAATCACTCAATCCGAATCACTCAATGTGAATCTTCCAATTCGAATCCTCCAATTTGAATCCTCCAATTCAAATCCTTCAATCCAAATCCTTCAATCCAAATCCTCATCCAAATTCTTCAACCAAATCCTCCAATTTGAATCCTCCAATTCAAATCCTTCAATCCAAATCCTTCAATCCAAATCCTCATCCAAATTCTTCAACCAAATCCTCTAATCCAAATCCTCCACATGACTCATATGCCAGACGCATCCACAACATAATATACACACATGCATACACAACACACATACATATACACACATACATACACATATACATGTAAACATGCAAACACACATGTTGACAAATCAGTCTTCAACAGTTCATAGTACCAATGATGCTTCAAGTCAAACATCCCTGATAGTTCCACACCTTCTACACAATCCTTTCTCTGAAATCTGGCAATATTGTGCTAAGATAGGAGATGATATTGTTTGTAATTATTGCAGGTAAAAAATTAAGATGCACTTATTGACACTTTGTTTTGATACACACATATGATATTGTTTCATCCACCCCCATAAACTGCACCAGCCAGAAGTTCAAAATGCTTGGTGGTATGACTTTGAACATGAATTGACACATAAAAGACAAGCACTCTGACAAAATCAAAAAGAACACAGAGACAAATAAAATCGACATCCAAGCTGTGGTGGGTATGTTTATCCAATTGCCCGACCATTTCTGTACCAACAATGCCATTTAATCAAAAATATTTAGCCATACTCTTTGGCAGAATTTCGAAATCAGCTCATTCGCTGGATTGTGTGCACAGACCAGCCATTCACAACCATTAAGAGTGATCAATTGCATAGCATCTTTGGCCTCCTCAAGTATAATTTATATTTGCTAAGTGCCGATACTATTCGCAGAGATGTCCTGGAGACCTATAGAAAGGAGCACAACAATCTCCACCAGACACTTCAGGTAAAATAAGGGCAGCACCATGACCTTTGCAAGCTGAATTATATAAGAGCTCACCAATTTAACCTCACATTCAATAAGCAGAATTCGGCAGGCAAAATTTCATTTATGATCGACACATAGACATCCTCCAATGTAATTTCATTTCTGGGCATTACTGGTCATTGGATTGATCTTGATTGGCAGCTTAAATCTCTCACCCTTGACTTTGTCAAACTTGCTGGCCCTCATTCTGGAGACAATATTGCAGATGCTTTTATTAGTTGTATCTGGGAGCTTGGGATCACAACTAAGGTAAAAAAAGGGGGGCTTGCCATCAGGTTGGTGTTTTGAGAGAGATCCTGAAACAAACCAGATTTTATTGGTTATTTATTTTTGCATAAATTCACTAACCGAATATTTCAAGTACAGATTTTGGCCATTACGATGGACAATACCACAAACAACTCAACATTTTTCCAAGTTTTAGCAGCCAGCCTCAAATAGGAAAACATGGCCTTTAGTATAGAGAGCTGCTGTGTGCAATACCAGGCCCACATACTGAACCTTGCTGTTCAGGATTATCTTATGCACATAGACAAAACATCCAAGAGAGGAGGAGCTCTGAGTATAATTTCCAAGCTGCACAAACAGGTTGTGTTGGTCCAATCGTCCCCACAATGATGAGACAAATTCACTACGTAGTGTAGGGCAATCAGTTTAGCCCCAAAAGAGCTTATATTGGACATCTGTATGCATTGGAACTTAATATTTGCAATGATCCAGTGTATGCTGGAGTTTGCTGTGGTATGCGTCCTTTTTTTCTTCAGTCAGCTGAAGCAACTTGTTTTGGGTGACTGAAGATTTTTTTTTTTTAAAAACAAAAAACAAAAAAAGCCAATAGATTCAACAGTGGCTGCTGACAAGGAAATGTGAGCCAAGGCTCTAGGTGAAAGTGAGTGGGATGTACTTAGGAATGTTGTCAGAGTTTTGGAAGTAAGTAGTGATTGCTCTGGCTCCACACTCATTTTGTCTACCTCTGCACAATACAACACCTCACCACATATATCTGCCAGTGTTTCAACGATTGTATGAGAGATATAGTCAAACAAATGACCCCAACAATAAGCTTGACAATACTAGTATATAATCTTCTGATTGACCAGCTAGAGGACAAGCTCGAGGATAGGCTGGAGGGTTACAGTGATTTATGGTTGAGCCTGGATCAGAGAGACACCATGGAGCTTGCTCTAAGCAAGCTCAGAAAATACTACTCCCAAACAGATACCACCATATACTCAGTCAGTACAGGTATGTCGATGTTGGTGTGTGGCCATTGTCCCTTCCAAAACCCCCACAAAAACTCACTCTTCCTTTTCTTGAACAGTGCTGGACCCATGCTTAAAGCTACAATACCATAAAGATCAGGGCTGGGAGCAGCACTTCATTGAGAGAACCAAGCAGGCCATAATCGAAGTATACCAGAAAAACTACGCACTGCCGCTGCAAGGTTCTGGCCAAAGTCCAGACGAATATGCCAAGAGATCCCTCCTGTCCCACATTTACTTCAGCAGAAAGAGGAAGAGGGAGCCATCAGTGGAAGAGCTGCTGTCAATAGATGAACTTACCATTTATCTTGCCAGCGACTGTGTGATACTGCTGGAGGGCACAGAGGTGCTCAAATGGTGGAAGGTGAGTTATCAGGCAGGCATTGGGCCAATTTAACTCACCAATCTAACCACTGCTCTACCCACCAGGGCATGCAGCTGCATCAAACGGACTTCCCCAGCCTGTGTGGTATGGCTCAGGACTACCTGGCGATTCCTGCCTCCAGCACTCCCGTCGAGCAAGTGTTCTCAGGTAGGGTAGACCTCATTGCCCCAAAGAGGTGTGCGCTGAATGCTGAGACAATCCAGGCATGTATGTGTCTGAAGTCTTGGTGGGGCTTGGGCTGCTAAAATTTGGTGGGTCTGCAGATAAGTTGGTTGGCCTTGTGGAATATTTAATACCTTTCAAAAATAATAAAAAAGGGAAAAAAAACCTGAGGACTCGGCCTGAAGTTTGTGGCCCAAGTGGGGTGGGGTTGGCAGAGGGAGTGTGCAATATTTGTGGCCCTCAGCCAGCAGCAAGAGGCAGCCCCAAGCTGCCAGTGCCTGGGTCAGTGGGCGGGTCAGTGGGTGGGTTGGTGGGTCGGCAGAGAGAGCACACAAAATTTGCAGCCCTCTGCCAGCAGCAAGGAGCAGCCCCAAGCCGCAAGTGTCTGGGTCAGGGGGGTAGGCAGAGGGAGCATGCAAAATTTGTGGCCCTCTGCCAGCAGCGAGGGACAGCCCCAAGCTGTCAGCACCCAGGTCAGTGGGTGGAGTCGGTTGGCAGGTTGGTGGGTGCAGGGTCAGTGGAGGGAGCACGCAAAATTTGCAGCACTCCACCGGTAGCAAGAGGCAGCCCCAAGCCACAAGTGTCTGGGTCAGGTGGGGCAGGTGGAGGGAGTATGCAAAATTTGCGGCCCTCTACCAGTGGCATAGGGGCAGCCCCAAGCTGCCAAGGAGTCCAGGGCAGAGGGTGCTTCTGGCAGTCAGAGGGTGCTTCTGGCAGTCAGAGGGCGTTTCCAGTGGTTGAAGTCACCAGTTCGGGTCCCACGGGCACCCTGGCCCTGTGCTGCAGTACCGCACTGGTAGCACTACAGAGCAGGGTCAAGGGGCCGGTAGGGCCCTGCATAACGGCTAAGCTAGTGCTACATAAGAGGTGCTCGGCCCAACCCCCCCACATAAGACTGCCCAACCCACACAAAATGGCTGCTTAACCCTCACGAAAGATTGCCTAACCCTTGTGAAAGATTGCCTAACCCTCACAAAAACTGCTCCACCCACCAGTCCCAGACCTTGATGAGCCTGTTGTCCATTGTGAGTGCAACAACTGTTGTGTCTGAGCTCTCCTTGAAGGCGATGGTACTGTAGTGGTCATGTGGTTGGAATAGGATGGCTGTGTTGGCCGCAAACGGGACCCCGAAACCATAGATGAGGTCGTACCAGACTCCGCCACTATCCTCCCAGGTTGGGCCCTTCCTTTCTGGGATATAAAATATTACCGAGGTGACATTGTTGTCTGTGTGTGTGGGCAGAGAAAGGTTGTGCCCAATATATCCTGATGTGACATGAGTGTATGGTTGGGTGAACTCTTGGCCCAGGACCTTATACTGCCAGGCTGTGCTGGTGGATGCCTGCCCTTGGTCTAGCCCCAAGAGCCCCGGCTTAGAAACCTGCCGAAATGGAAGGCAACCAGTCAGTCCTTTTTGCATGTGGGGGGGCAGAAACCCTCTGGGCTGCAGCACCCCAAAAAAGTGGAGCTCCTCACCTCATACAGTATGCTAAATTGCACCAAGAATGTACATACAGCCATGCCAAGATCACCACCAAGCTGGCCTGCCATACACTCTACCAATCTGATAGCTGCCATCACTGCACAGGCTATGTTGTGCTCATGCACAGTTTGCTCTTTGACAGCACTTCTAAAGTTCCAGTAGGGGTACAGAATCTTGTGCATTCCTGGAATTGTATCAAAAAGAGTATGTTGGTGAAGAGTGTGATTTATCTGGAGAGGAGTTAAAAAAAAAAAGAGAGATGAGTGTGGGGGATTTTGGAACTCCAGAACCCACCCTTCGCCAGTGTTGCAGTATATCCAATTCCTGTCCAAACCCCCCCTCCTTGCTTTTTTCACCCCCTCTTTTCTGCCACCCAGTATTTGATGCAATCCTTGCAAATCTCGTTAATGTGGCAGTGAAGCTTGTTGCCGTAGAGGTTCCTTACCACCATCGCAACCACCTCTCTGCATTCGTTAACAAAGATATAGTTCTCTTCATCATTGGTTACTCCTGCTGGCCAATGGACCCCTTGGTCGAGTATGATTGACTCTGATTCGAATGTAGACCCCCAAGCCTTGATGACAATGCTGGTACTACTCATGCTGAACATCTTGCCCTCGAATTTCTCTATTTGATCAGATGCCAGATGTGGTTGAACTTGGGTAACTTTGAACTCTCCTTTCTAATGGAACTGAGCCCTGATCTGAGGGACCAAGATAAGTATGCAGACAGATTATGTATGGATGGGTTGTGTGCAGGCAGGTTGTATGCAGGCAGGTTGCAGGCGGGTTGCGTGCGGGCAGGTTGCATGCAGGCAGGTTGCATGTGGGCGGATTGCATGCGGGCAGGTTGCATGCAGGCAGGTTGCATGTGGGCGGGTTGCATGCAGATGGGTTGTGTGCGAGTGTGGGTGTTTTTTAGGGAGAGACCACATAAAAATGAAATTAAATAAAACATGGAGATGGGTATTTCAGAAAAAGAGCATGAGTGAGTGAGTATGTGAGCTGCATGCCAACAAGTTGTATATCAACGAGTTGCACATATTGCACAAAATTGCTCATGAAGGCTTGCTTCTGTTGCTTTTGAGACCTCTGCCACATGATGCATTGACTCAACAGCTTAGCCACCAAAGGCATGCCCCACAACGTCCACCAGCCTTTCTTCATCTTGACCAGATGTTGCGAATAAAGTTGGCAGATCTCGCCATAGAGCTGTGAACCCTAAGGAAAGCACAAGGTGAATTGGGTCGTACTGGGGAAATTTAAATAAACACAAGTAAACAAGTGGCAGCTGAGTGAGCAATCTACATCTACTATCAGCTGCTCCAAAAAGACTGCTGCATATATAGCTGTGAGGTCTGTGAATTCCGAGGTCCGAAGGGCCACTGTGAGTTGTTGCTAGAATTCTCCCTCATCCCTACCATCGCCATCACCATCACCACTACCATTGTCCCTTTGGCTCTCGATGAGCAGCTTGTGTGCTGCCTATATGAGAAAGAATCTAACATTGTCAGTAGAGAGTGTATTTCCACCTCAAATACTCCCTCTTTTGACAATCATTGCAGGGTGAAAAACAAGTAAACTGGACCAATGTATGAAATTAAGGGCTGTTGTTTTGTTTGCTCATGATGTGGCAGGAAAGAACAAAGAGAAAGAACAAAGAGAAAGAACAAAGAAAAGAGAGGGAACAAAAGGAAAGAGCGATGTCACCAAAGTGCAGTAGGAAAAAAAAAACAAGAGCGAAATGAACAAAAGAAAGAGTGATGTCACCAAAGATTTCAATCTGGATGGATCAATCTGGATGGATCAATCTGGATAGATCAATCCGGATAGATCAATCTGGATCAATCTGGATGCATCAATCTGGATGGATCAATTCAGATACATCAATCCAGATGGATCATCTGGATGGATCAATCTGGATGGATCAATCCAGATCAATCTGGATCAATCCGGATCAGATCATGAGACTAATCTGAGTTGATTCGAATCCATCACATGACGAATCTGAATTGAATCTCATCCAGATCAACTCCATCCATTTGGAGCACTAATGAGTAAGATGGGCAAGACAGGCAAGATGGTAAGACAGGTGATATAGGCAAGATGGGCAAGATGGGCAAGATGGATAAGACAGGTAACATGGGCAAGATGGGTGAGACAGGTAAGACAGGCAAGATGACAAGATGGGCAATATGGGCAAGATAGGCAAAATGGACAAAATGACATGGGCAAGATGGGCAAGATGGGCAAGATGGGCAAGATGGGCAAGATGGATAACACAGGCAAGATGGGTAAGATAGGCAAGATGACAAGATGGGCAATATGGGCAAGATGGACAAAATGGACAAAATGACATAGGTAAGATGGGCAAGATGGGCAAGATGGGCAAGACAGGTAATACAGGTAAGATGGGCAAGATGGGCAAGATAGCAAGATGGGTGACATAGGCAAGACAGGAAAAATAGGCAAAACAGGCAAGATGAGCAAAATGGGCAATATAGGCAATATGAGTAACACAGGCAAGACAGCAAGACAGCAAGACAGGCAATATGGGCAAGATAGGCAAAACAGGTAAAATGATATGGGCAAGATGGGCAAGATAGGCAAGATGGGCAAGATGGGCAAGACAGACAAGATAGGTAAGATGGCAAGATGGCAAGATGAGTAAGATAAGCAAGATGGGGAGACACTAATAGAGATAGGCCAGGTGCACTAGATGCCAAGTACTTGAGGTGATTGGGGCTCACAACTCATACTCACTCTTGGGTAGGATAGGCCAGGTAGGAGGATCTAGTTACTTGGGTAGTGAGATCACAACTTATACTCTAAAGATATGAAGATTGTTATTGGTTTGGAAATTGTAGTGTGGGAGTAGAGTAGAGTAGGGGTGAGATACAGGATGAGGCTACTGGTATAGCATGAGGACATATTGTATGTTTTAGATAGTTAATAAATGGGGCTCCAGTCTATAGAAAAAAAAAGAAGCCTCAGAAATATAATATGACAGTAAATTCTGACCTTGATTTCTTGAGTAATAGTACTGCCACCAGGCCCATTACACTATCTATCAGATCTCTGGGCCTCATACCCACCCCCTGTCCAGATCCACCATCAACCATTATATCTGGATTTTTTTCCAAATTGGTAGTCTCCTTACTATTAGCAGTCCCACTTCCCCCAGTCACTACTCTCTCAGCCCTACTGCTCTCACTACTATAGGCCACTCCACCAGGCCCTACAGCCCTCACTGTCTTCTTATTCTTTCTCAGCCAACTCTCTAATTCTATTGACTGCTGTCTCTTCTTTATCTTGTCAGCAAAGCTCATCCTCTCAGTCCTCTATCTCCCTACACTACCCTCTCTACTTCTATGTCCTCCAGCTAGTAAGTTCTGCATACTTCCCTCCAAGCCTTGACTCTTTCCCACATACTACCAGTTGAATGCACTAGAGCTGCTCTGCCCAGCACACACCTCAGAATATTTATTAGTTGTCATATTTCTAATACCTATTCTTCAAAAATGATGTTGTGAGTATTGCCAGAAGTTTGTATAATCTGAATGTTACTAGAGAAAGGTGGTGTGATGATCAAGTATATCTCCTTATAGAGCACTCATTTTGTTTATAAAAAAGAAAAATAGAACATTGAGAATATATATAGACTACTGCCTACTCAATAAGATCACTATATAAAACCAATATTCTCTATTTAATATAAAAGAACTACTCACTCAGCTTTATAAAGCTAAGATTATAACCTTGGATAATCTTAAAGAAGAATTTTGGCAGATAGGAATAGATGAAAGAGATATAGAGAAAACAGCCTTCAAAACAAGATATAGATATTATTTATTCAAAGTTATGTCTTTAAGATTAACTAATACTTTAGCAATATTTTAGACCTTTATAAATAACATCTTTAAGCCTCTGCTGGACAAGTATATACTAGTTTATATAAATGATATTCTCATCTATAGTACAACTCAAAAGGAGTACCTTCAATTCTAATAGAAGTCTTCACTATACTGAGAAAAAATCAGTTATATCTAAAGCTTGAAAAATATCACTTCTTATAAGAAAAAGTAGAATATCTTGAATATGTTATTGTAAAAGAAATAGTTAAAACTTCACCCAGACTGATTGTAAGAGAGTTACTTTATTAGAGTACTATTATATAGTTTTTGAAAGAGTTTTCTAGTTGTTCTGGATATTCTGGATATTCAGAATTTTCTATATTTCAGGAAATTTAAGAAACTAAGGCCAGCTTAGTTGAATCAGTATATTACTACAGACAATACTTAATTAGGAAATTTCAGGAACTAGTGAGGAGTGGGATCTAATATAGTATAGATTTACTTAAGAGTAGTTTGTGAGTTATTAAATAGGTTTATTCACTATTCATGATATTACTATACTAGGAGTAGTGTGTGAAGGGATAATTGTATAGAGAAGTATTCAGGAGTTCTGGGCTGTTCTTGTCTGTTCAAGTCTATTTATGTCTAGATTTCTAAGGTCTAGAGGAGCTGATATTTATACTAATGGGAGGCTATCTGGACTATACTAAATATGGATATAGCACTTAGTGCTTTGCTGAGTCAGAATACAGTCATATAGTACAAGTGAACTGATATGTCAAGAGATTGTCTGACTGATGAGTCAGTATACAGTCATATAATATAAGGCTAATCTAACTATATTAATGACTGCTAAGCTATTTATAGATTTAGATACTGTCTGGGTATTCTTTAATGAGATTATTATTGATGACATCATCTCTGATAAAGTAATCATCTAGGAAGAGTAGTTCTTGGATTATGTCTCTCTGTTTATTTATGTAGTAGTAGGTTAAAACTATATCACTATCTCACAGAATGGTGTTATCTGTCTCATATACTAGATAGGGTATCAGTAGATAGAGAAGAGATATATCATCTTTGCTTTCATTGAATTTGCTATCAGCATATCTTTGGTAGATTATGGCACTATATGTTACAGAGTTGTAGTATACTAATAGCTGTGGTTTATTTTATTTATACTTAGGAGATAGGGTTGTTGGTTCAATCTCAAGAGTTGTCTGGAGGTATAGGTTATGTTCTCTGGTATCTTCATTATAGTTGAAGTAATTAGACATGAATGCAGATTGGTACTCATGCCAGTGATCATTATCTCAGTAGGTCTCATAGGTAGTTATGAACTATATTAAGTTCATCAGCAAAATTGGTAGAGTGATCAGAGTTGGTAGGAATCCTTGGCTAGATCATATTGATATTAGAGGGATCATTGACTTCTGCTTCA
The DNA here is from genome assembly GCA_003990745.1 of Jimgerdemannia flammicorona. Lineage (NCBI taxonomy): Eukaryota > Fungi > Mucoromycota > Endogonomycetes > Endogonales > Endogonaceae > Jimgerdemannia > Jimgerdemannia flammicorona. The sequence goes on along the minus strand of RBNI01002700.1, from coordinate 3,706 downwards.
TTATTGTCAAACTAGATTATATTATAGATATCCTTTATAGTATATCCAACTTGGGGTATTTGTAGGATGTGGTCATCAGAGTGTGGAAAGGGTCTGTCTGTAGTTTGGGCATACTTGATATACTTATAGTTGAGTTCTTATACCATATCATCAATTTGGCCATAAGACAGAGTTAGTGCTCCGAACGAGTCAATCCGGATGGGATTCGGATGGATTCAAATCCCATCCGGATCAACTCAAATCCCATCTGGATGGATTCGAATCAACCATTGTTTTGATTTCCAAATTGGACAATTAAATGTGTACATCAATAACTCAATGAATAATCATCCAAATTTAATGATCTTGGTGTCATTTGAAAGCCCTTAATATGGCCTTTCTAATGATATCAAGAACATTAAAATCGGATTACGCGTTGCCGAGATATTAAGGAAACCGTTCTATTTGACGAAATTTCCAAAATCGGCAAATCGAAGAATTTCCAAAATCGGTGATTCAGACGGTTTCCTTCATAACTCAGCAACGCATGATCGGATTTCAATGTTATTGGTATCATTAGATAGGCCATATTAAGGGCTTTCAAATGACACCAATATCATCAAATTTGGATGATTATTCATTGAGTTATTGATGTTAACATTTAATTATCTAATTTGGAAATCAAAACAATGGTTGATTCGAATCCATCCGGATGGGATTCGAATCCCATCCAAGTTGATCCGGATGGAATTCGAATCCCATCCGAGTTGATTCGGATGGGATTCAATCCGAATCAATCTGAATCCAATCTGGATTAAATTGACTTGTTAGGAGCACTAGACAGAGTAGTAACCATTTCAGTAGTAATAACTCAAAGGCAAGAAATAAAGGTACTATACTTATAAAAGAGTTCTTGGTGTTTACAGATAATGAGTTTCTAGTGTTGAGACATTTCAATAATATCTATATTATGGTAGTAGCTAATCATATCTTCCAGGAGACAGCTGATCTATTAGTAGTTTGAGATTTGTCCAATTTGGCAGGCCTCACTAAGTATGTTTAAGACATTCTATTAGGCTTCTACAAAATAGAGGAGTACTAGGCTATGGATATTCATGAGAGATAAGAGAGCTGTGGCTTGATTGATAATGATATTTCAAATGTCAGTATAGATATAGTTATAGATTTCAGTAGTCATGTTTGGTATATATTTGAGAGTTATAGGTTTGTTGTGGTTCTCTATTTTGAAATACCTATATATTCAGTATATATACTTTTGATCCTGATTGGTAAGGTTCCATTTTCATAAATCTTGTATTTTATAACTTCAAGTTGACTTAGCTTTGTGATCTGTGACTTCAGTTTGACTCAGCTTCATAATCTTGCATATGATTTCCAAATTGGTTCTGAGGGTAATGTGCAATTTCAGTGACTTGGAGGTTATATACTTATAACTCTCCCCTTCTTAGCTTTTGAAGTTCTCACTGAGGTCTTCTAATTTGGCCTAGTGTTATTATACTATTTGAATGGTCAAAAGTCTAGTAATGTCTATTTTTCTCAAAAAGTAATATGCTTATAGTATAGTTACCTAATACATTGAATTCCCATATTAAAGAGTTGTGTGTTTGATACTATGTACCAGAAGTGATTCTAATATCATTCACTGCTGGAGAATTTTCTCTAAGAAATCTTCTTAAATGTCTAAGACTTATTTCCCACCAGTGGTATGAGGAGAATAGGCTGTCTTTGAGTTTTGCTATTTTTCTAGAGGGTCAGTATTCCTTTTGTCTTGACTTGCTGTATCCTTGATTTCATTTGTGATAATTATAAGAATACTTTTAACTATTTTCAGAAGAGATAATATATAGTATAGGACTGATATATATTGAAGTATTTAAGTTTAGTTATTCATAGAATCATATTCTTGAACTAAGTCAGTAGTATTCTGGAGGTTGGTTTTGGGTTTCTATGTCACATCATAGATTGGATAATCTTTCCATTTAACAAGATATTCTGGATGATTCTTGTGGCTGTATTTATTCAACTTTGTATTCTTCTTGATTATTAATAATGATAGGTACTGGTGGTTTTGTATTTGATTTGGAAATAGCTCATTGTCATTTTCATTAAACTACTTGAGATATTGAACATTGAAGATAGGGTGAATCTTGATAGTATCTGGTAGTACTAATTTGTAGGAGGTTAGAGAGACTTGTACAATAACTTCAAATAGTCTAATGAATTTGCTATTCAGCTTTGTAGAAGGTCTGTACTTGAGGTTGTCAACTCAGTATCCTCAGATATCTAGTAGAACTTTTTCTCTGATATCAAAAGTTTCTTCTCAGTAGTGCTGGTTAACATACTGTGATTATTGTTCTAAAGCTCAAGATAAATTCTCAATTGCAATCTGGCTTAAGTTATATATTCAGAACAGGAATTCTTCAACAGCTTCAATAGTAGAGAGTTCATCAGTAGTTCTGATAAGAGTTAGAGGGATATTTGGATTTTATCCTATATTGATAAAGAATAGAGTTATTTCTAGAGATACTTGTTTACTATTATTGTAGATAAACTAAGATATTTATATCAATCATCTTGTCTATAGAAAACATAGTTCCTTAGGATTTATTCAAGAGTTTGATTCATTCTTTTAGTTTGGCCATTAGTTTTAAGATAAAAAGCTGTGGATAGTACAAGTTTCATTCTAAGATATGCATATAGAGCTTTCTAAAAATGACTGGTAAATTTTAGATCTCAGTCACTAATAATGATTAGGAAGACCACAATAGCAAAAGATGTTATCAAACAAGAGTGTGGTGATTTCAGGTACTGTTGTAGTTGTAGCAGTAGGTACAAAGAAGACTTGTTTGCTATGATAGTCTATAAAGACATCAATTGCATCTTTCCCATTCTTGGTTTGGGGTAGTTGTACAATGAAGTCTATAGAGATTTGTTCTCAGTTAGTAGAAGATACTGGGATAGAGTAGAGTAGGCCAGGTTTTGCTAGTATTGAGGACTTATTGCATTGGTAGATATCACAGAAAGTGATATAGGTCTTTAGCTTATCTACCATATAGAGCCAATAGAAGTTTCAAGAAATAACTTTATAGTATTTGTCAAATCCTAAATATCTGGCTATAGGGGTATCATGATATTCAAATAGGATAGTCCTTCAGAGATCTCAATTGTTAGAGATATATAATCTATTCTTATAGTAGATAGTATTGCCCTTTAGTTGGTATTGATAATATTGGGAGTATTTGTTGTTATCATTACTGCTCAGGATTTCTTGGAGTGCTTGAGCTTCTTTATCATCAGAATATGCTATAATAATTTGTTCCATGATAGAGTTGGTAACCAAGGTGAGAGTTTGTATAAGTTCTTTGATTAGTAGTCTAGAAATTGCATCAGCAACAATATTTTCCTTGTCAGAGTAGTACTGGATTTCATAGTTAAAATTGGTGAGAACTTTATCTATCAGGAAAGGATAGCCTGGATCTTAATGTTGATTAATGATTTGTAGTCTGTTAGTATGGTGAAGTATACTTATTTAAGATATGGTTGTTATTTGATTAGAGTGTCTATAATGGCTAACATTTCTTTCTCGTGAGTTGCATAATTGATTTCAGCATCATTGAACTTATAAGAATGATAGACCACAGAGGATCCTTCTTGTATGAGTACTGCTCTAAGAACTAGATCAGAGGTATCTTTTTTTTTTTTTTTT
>RBNI01002699.1:0-17772 GCA_003990745.1 Jimgerdemannia flammicorona | reverse complement strand
CCCTCCCCAAGGGAAAAGAGGCCCCCCTGTGTCCATTAGCCAAAATCGCAGCCCTACTCCCTTCCAGTAATCCAATAATTGACCGACACACGTCCCCTGGCACCCCAATGTGCTCCAATACTTTCTCCAGCCACACTCTCTGAACCCTATCATAGGCCTTCTCCTGGTCCAGGAAGACCAAGCGGCCATCGACCCCTGCAGCCCTAGCACCTTCAATAACCCTGTGAACCTACGCCGTGCCATCTCGGATCAGTCAGCCCCCAATAAAGCCATGCTGCTCTTTCCCCAGCACCTGTTGGGCCACACCCTGCAACCTCGCCACCAGAATTTTGGTGACCAGCTTGCGGTCCATGTCCAGTAGCATGATCGGTCTCCAATTCTTCCAGTCCTCTCTATGCCCCTTGTCCTTGTACAGCAGCGATACCAGTCCCAACTGCTGCCCCCCAATCCATTCCCCAGAGCTGATGACAGCATCACACATCAGCGACATCTCCTCCAGAATCTCCTCTATGGTAGCCATACGTTTCCAAAAGTCCCAAGGCAAGCCATCCTCCCCCAGAGCAGTTCCTAGGGTTGTCGATGCCAGAACTCGGAGGATCTCTTCTCCCAAGACCAGTCGGCCAAGCTCCCCCAACCCTGCAGCAGGATTTGGGTGCCACTCCTCCAGATGGCGCTCAATGTCCTGCTCCACCTCCCCTCCTTCCTCTTTACTCCAGAGGTTACTCCAACGGGTGCTCAACTGGCCAAGAATCCCCTACACACCCAGTACCATCTCTCCTTCATCATTAAGAACCCCTTCCCACCGGTGCCTTGCCCCCCTCACATGAAGGAGACGGGACAAAAACCTAGTGGACCTTTCTCCTTCTTCCAATCCCTGCCACTGTAGCCTGGCTGCCATAGCCTGGGCCTGCATTGCTTCCTCCTTTCTCAACAACTCCCGCAGTTCCACCACTTCCAGCCTAGCCCACTCAGCCTTCCAATCCAATAACTCCTCCTCCTCCAGTACTCCAGCCCAGTTCAGAAGTAGCCTTTCTAGTCTCCTAGATGCCCATCAGACCTGCCTCCTCCACTGAGCACCCCTCTCCCTCCCCACCTCCCCCCAGAACCTCTGAGCTTCAGATTTCAGTCTACACCACCTATCTCCAATCCTCATCCCTGCTCACCTCCAACTATCAACCCTGGATCGCACCTCTACCACCCATCCATTCCACAGGTCTATCTCATCCAGCAGTGAAGCATTCAGGTGCCAATGTCCAGGCCCCTCTCTGCTCCCTCCAAACCTCCCACCCCCCCTAATACCCCAGTAATCTGACCAAGGGCACCACTCCACCTCCATTGTCTCCCAAACTGTATTGCCCCAACACTCCACAGTCAATACCCAATCAATCCTAGTTCCAAGTCCTTCCACCCAGTGAGTGTATAGGCGTCGGTCACCATCCTGAAGTCGCATGGCATCCATCAGTATGCTGAGACATTCCACCTCCTCCCATTCCTCCAAACCCCCACTCCTTCCTGCCACACCCCGTCCCCCATCAGTACGGTCCAGTCTACCATCCCATATCATATTGAAATCTCCCCCTAGACAATCCACCCCAGCCTCACCCAAGCGCCCAGAATCCCGCAGATCTCCAATCCACACCACTCGGGTCCCTCTCTCAGCTGGACAGTAACAAGATCCCACCACAATTGAGTTCCGACCAGGCCTCTGCCACGTCCCCCACACTAGTCTACTACCCCAATGTCCAGTATCCGCAATGTCCCCTTTCCCCTTTCTAACTAGGATTCCTACTTTACCCTGCCAAATTGCCACCCCCCCCCACTCTCTTGTCCATTCCAGTACATCGTCCTCCCCCTCGCATCGCACATCTTGAAGTAAAAAGAGATCCGCCTCCAGTTTCTTCAGCCATCCAAAAATCATACCTCGCCTCCCAGTCCCTCTTAGCCCATTTACGTTCAAAGAAAAAATGTTGGTTGTACTATTCATAGCGAAATATTTAAAAGTGTTGATAACTCCACCTCTATAATTCCATGCTTACTTCCTCTCCCGCCAGATCCAGGTTCCTTTCTGCCACAATCTCATCTTCCACATTCTGCTGTTCATCCAGAGCCGCCAATAGTTCTACACAGTCCTCACCATCCACCATCTCCATTGATGCCCTGTACTCCTCGCACACTACCTGCCACTTCTCCAGTCCCTTCCGCGGCCCCCACAGATAGACTGCCCTTTCATTAGCTATACCCAAGAGCATTGTCTCCCTCGCCTCGGTGACCTCATACTCCTCCGCCTCCAGAAGAGCCACCATCATTTCATTCCTCAACTTCCTCACTACCTTCTCCCCTTGCAGCACTCGCCCCCAGAATTCCTCACTGATCACCTGGAAGTCAATCTCACCCAGTTCCTCTGCCGCCACATTCTGCAGCGCCCTCAATAGCCACTTCTCCCCACCAACTACCTCTGCTGCCTGCTCCAGCTCCACCTCCCCTTCCTTCCTCTCCTCAGTTCGCACCAACTCATCCCACCCATCCTCTGACACATCCTCCAATTCCCCCTCTCCCACCTCGGGCACACCATACTGGATTGGAATATCTTCCACTATCGCCGTATCCACTCCAGCCCCCTCCGGCCCTTGACCTCCACTCTCCTTCGTCTTCCCTCCTTATTGCCCCCCCTCTACCCAGATGCTGGCACTCGCTCCAGTACCCTCCTCCATACCCCCTGCCCTGTGGCCCCCATCCAAGCTCACCAACAATTCCTTCTGTAGCTGTCTCCCCTTCACCTTCTCCCAGAGCACCTTATCCATTCGCACCTTCTTGCCCTCAATCACCTCCACCACTGTCCTGGCCTCATAAGCCCTCCAAGCCCTTTGTCGCCTCTCCACTGCCCCAGCCAAGTCCTCAAGTGCCTCCAGAAGGTCCTCCTCCTCTTCCTCTGACCCCTTCACCCTCGAAACCTTGCACTCCACCGGGCTCCACTTCATCACCACTGGCCAGTCCCTTGCCTTCCCGGTATTCTCCATCCCAAACAACCTCAACCGGACATCCACATCTCCTGTCCGGAGCTCTGTCCCTTCCCACACCCTGAATCCAATGTCGACCACTTCGCTGTACTCCTTCACCACATCTGTGACCAGCCTCCTCGCCTCCTCCTTCTTCACTGTCGGCAGGTCCGCAATCACCAGGTGAACCACATGGGGATCCCAATGCATACACCTAGCCATTGGCACCGAAATCCCTCCAACCACCACACCCTTCTCCAATGCCTCCAGTAGTGAAGTCTCCTCTTCAAACCCCACCTCAACCGCCTCCAGCTTCTTCAAAAACTTAACCGAGGCAGCACCCTTCACCTCGCTTGCCAACAACCCCAGCACCATCTTCGCCGTCACCACCAAGCCTCGGAAGCACAGTGTGACAGCGAATTCCAATCATGACTTCTTGAGTAACAGGGCCGCCACGAGTCCCGTCACACCATCCGCCAGGTCCCCAGATCCCGCGCCGCTCCCCTGTCCAGGTCCCCCATCAGCCGTCACATCTGGATTTTTTTCCAGATTGCCCATCACACCACCATCAACAGTCACTGCCTCAGCCACTACTCCTCCAGCCCCACTATGCTGACCCCCCAGTGGAGAGGCCTCCTTGCCACTCGAGGAAGCAGCTGCCTTCCCCAGCTCCAGCCAGCCATCCAGTCCCGTCGCCTGCTTCCCCATCCTGACCTTATCTGCGAAGGTCATCCTCCCTCCCCCAAGTGACCTTGCACCTCCTCTGCCACCCCCTCCAGCCCCGCGTCCTCTCACCGAAGCGCTCGGCATACCAAGACCAGCACTCCGACCCCCTCCCACATGTTGCCAGTTGAAGGCACTGGGGCCTCCCTGCCCAGTACGCTCACCAGAATGCAAGTTGCTCGCCATCCTGTAAGCACCAATACTTGAAGATGTTGCTGAAAGTGTTGTCTAAGTCTTGTGTCACCCAAATGGTTCAGGTGAAAGGTGGAGGGCCAGCGACTTTCTTTTGATATAACTGGTAGAGGTCCAATTACATCTACTCCCCATCTCTGAAAGATGTGAGTGGGTGGGGGAATCGGTTGCAAAGAGGCTTGATAGTTCTTCTTTCCTTGGTACTTCTGGCAAGTGTCACATTTCTGGATGATGTCTTGGACTTGAGTTCTGAGGTGAGGCCAGTGTTGATACAGTTTTCAAATCTTGTCTTCTGTGCTTGTCTGTCCTTGATGGGCTTTCTGATGTTCTTTTCAGATGAGATCTTCTTGTGTCTTGATGGTCTGAGGAGCTTCCTTTAGGGTGTAGTTCCTTGGGACACCCTTATTCTGGTTCATTGGGGCTGGTGGGAAAGTACATCAACATTGTTGTGAGCTTTCCCTGCTTTGTGGATGATGGTGATTTTGTAATCCTGAAGTATAAGGATCCAGCAGGCTAGGATTCCAGTGGGTTCCTTGCAGTTGAATAACTATTTGAGGGCTATATGATCTGTGATCAGGATGAACCTTTTTCCGATGAGGTAATGCTTGAACAGGGTGACCACCCATATGACTGTAAGGTATTCCAGTTTGGTGCTACCATAGTTCATCTGCTGTTGGTTAGTAGCTCTGCTTGCATAAGCTATTATATAGTGCTGTTGGTCGGGTCCTTCTTGGGCTAGAACTGCTCCAAGACCATCTTTAGAGGCATCTGGATACAAGCTGAATAGCTTCTGTAGATTGGGGCACACAAGGATTGGTGCTGTAGTCATGCAGTTCTTGAGTTCCTTGAAGGCTTTTTCTTGCGATTCTGTCTATTTGAATGGCACTCCTTTCTTGAGAAGGATTCAGATTGGGGCAGCAATTTGGGCGAAGTCCTTGATAAACCTTCTGTAGTAGGATACTAGCATCAGGAATGATAGTGTTTCTTTTGGAGTCTTTGGTACTGGCCAATTGTTGATCTTCTCAGTTTTCTTGGGGTCTGCATGGGTTCCTTCTTTTGAGACTATGAATCTAAGGAATTTGAGTTTCTGTTTTCCAAAGTAATATTTCTTTGCATTCAGTCTCAAGTGGTTTTTGCAGGTGAGCTTGAAGAATTCCTCTAGGTGGTGCAGGTATTCTTCAAAATTTGCTGAATAAATGTTGGAATCATCCATGTATACAATCAGGCAGTGGTAGATCAAGGGAGTATAGACTGAATTCATCATCCTCTAAAAGGTGGGGGGTGCATTGGAGAGTCCAAAGGGCATTCAGAGGTATTCAAACAGTTTTCCTAAGGCAAGAAAGGCTGTCTTTTGAATTTCTTTGGGGTCCATAGGGATCTCATTAAATCCTGTGAAAAGGTCCATACTGCTGAAGTATCTGGCATCTTGTAGCTGGTCCAAAAGATCACCAATTCTGGGCAAAGGATAGGTATCCTTTTCAGTGACTGAGTTAAGTTTTCTGTAATCTACACATAGTCTCCATCCTCCTTTCTTTGGTACAATAAGTATAGGACTGGCCTAGGGTCTGGTAGAAGGTCGATAACTCCATTGTCTAAGAGTTCTTGAATGTGCTCCTTTTCGAATGTTTTCAAATGATGGGGTATTCTATAGGGTTTCTGCTGGATGGGTGTTGCATTTCCTGTATTTATGCTGTGGTGGTATGATGGATTGTATGGCAGGTTGCCATAATCGGTGGTAAAGATATCTTGATATTTATTGAGAAGTTCTACTAGTTGTTGCTGTTGTTGAGGTATCAGTTCTTCTCCAATGTTGGTGGAAGGCTTTACTGTCTCCTGGGTCGCAGAGGGGCCTTTTCTTTCTTCTGGGACCTTTTGCCATTTCTCGATAGGTTTAGTTCATAAATTTCCCTATGAGTTCGGTTGAGAAAAGGCACCAGATGTCCTATGATGGTTCCTTTCAGCAAGATGATGGTCTCTCAACTTTGGTTGGTTCCTTGGAAGTATACTGGGTTCATCTTGTCAGGGAATGTGTGCCCCTCTATGTCCAGGTGTGGGATATCTTCCTTGGATTCAAAGAAGAGGTTTCTGGGGTTGGGTGGTGTAAAGATTTCAAAGGTAGTTTGTTCTCTGGGCTCCAGGATGAGATTCTTGTACAGTCTGACTGGTTGCCAGTACACTTGCTGGGGAACATTCCTCTTGAGGTGGTTGACTTGAAGGAGATATACCTCCTTCCTGTCTGATCTTCCAAATCTCTTTGCTTGTCTTGTTCCTTCAGTTAGTTCAGAGACTTCCTGTAACTATGGGGTCTTGACTTTCATGAAGACTGCTTGGGCAATCTTCTGTCCCCTAATAATTTGGTGCCATTCTGCACTGCTGTTGTGTAGGATAACCTTGATTTTGCCTGTATATCCAGGGTCAATAGTTCCTCCTTCTACAGTTATCCCTTATCTGGCAAGTCCAGACCTTGAGATCAGTTGAATATAAGCTCCTTGGGGTGGCTGCATGGCTAATCCAGTTCTGACCATGAAGGTTTTTCCAGGCTTGATAGATTCATTCTCCAGGCTGTGAAGATCATATCCTATGTCCTCTGGGTGGGTTTTAGTCGGGGGTTTGGCCTTGGGGTGCAGCAGGGCATACTGGGTAATATCCTTGCTGAGTTTGGGCTTTCCTAAGGCTGAAGCTCTACTAGCAGAGAGCCTCCAAGCTCTGAGGTTGAGGTGTGGCCATCTGGCTCCAGTAGAAGGGTCTCGGAGATAGTTAATTCCTCTTCTTCCTATAGGGTCCAGGGCTTCCATGAAGTTGGTGGCATCTTCTGCCCATTCTTGGTGGGTTGCATGTCTGATGAGAGCTAGGATATCTTCTCCTAAATTGTAGATCTTGATGATTCTTCTTCCTGGCTTCTTGGTCTGCCTTTTTCAAATCTGGCTTTTTTGGATCTAACTTCGGTTATCTCCTTTCTTCAAAGTGTGCACTGCAACATCATGACTGAGGTGAATCTTCTGATGTTTGCAGTCTCAGCAGTCAGGGTGTCTCCCATGGTTGCAATATCCCATTGCTCAAAAATGATGTTCCCAGCTATTTATCTCTTGTTGTCTTGGGAATCGATATCCATCTTGATCATAAGTTGGGGGAAGGATAGACAAGGGGTATATTTCTGTACAGGTGAAGAAGCCTTGTCCCCTAAATTAACTTTGTAATCTTGTGGTGACTTCTTGAAAGGTGGTGGACTGTGCAAGGGTAGTTGGGGGTTCTGGTCTCTGGGGTCTCTGTCTTTCTCGTTGGTCCAACAGATGACACTGATAGCAGTAGTCTTGGGGAGAGTGGAAGATCATTTGGTGTGGGCATCTTCCTAGCCGAAAAGCTATCTCTTGGTGAGTTTCTTTCTTGGGAATAATGGTGATTGTGCTGGGTCCTTCTTCTATATTCCAAGGGTCATTGTCTTCAGGTGGTATCCAGTGAGGGTTATCTCAGGGAATGAGTTTGGGAACCTCTTCTTCTTCAGGTGCTTCTTGTTCAGGAACTTCTTGGTCAGAAGTTTCTTCTTCCTCAGATGATTCTTGACCCCAGATCGCTTGTACTTCTGCAGCTTCAGTTGCAGGTGTTCCTGGAACATGTCTGCATTTCTTCTTCTTTCTTCTGCACTCTGGGCAGGCTGTGCCAGGTGATTTCCTTGTTCCCATAATCTTGGAGGAGTGCTCGGGACACCTGTATCTCTTGAGGCATATAGGGCATCCTTTGATTTCTCCTGCAAGGGCTCCAATGGTGATAGGGATAGTATTCTTGGCCCACACATTGTCTTCTGGTCTGTCATCCACCAGGTTAATTCAGGGATTGAGTCTGGAATCATTTCCATCTTCAGATTCTTCTTCCTCTTCTGTAGTAGACTCCTCACTGCTGGCATACTCTTCCTGAATAGTGACCTTCTTCTTCTTCTTTGATTGCTCATAGCTGGTCACCTTAACCCTATACTTTTTGCCTCAGTAATCAAACTTGAGTACTTGTTGGCTGATATCAACAACTGCATTCATTTCCTTCATCCAATTGGTACCAAGAATCATGTCATAAGTGACAGCTTCAGTGACAACAGCTTTGGGGATGGAGAACTGAATGTGTCCAAAAGAGATAGTGATATTTTGTACTTCTCCAAGGGGTTGAGTTCAGGCCCCATCTGCTACTATGATGCTGAGGTTGGATGGTCCATCAATGGGCCATTGGAGGGTGTCCAAGAATCATTTAGCAATGACACAGACAGCTGCTCCTGTGTCTATGAGGATTTTCACTTTTTGTCCTCCAATATCTCCATATAAGTAGGTGCTGACATGTCTTTCAGCTGCTTGGACAGGAATGGAAGCTGGTTCTTGCTGTGGGATTGGAACTTGGCCAGTGCTAGACCTGGTGGTTCTCAGCAATTTTTTTTGGACTCCAGCTGGTATCAGTTGTAAGAACTGCAGGAGAGGGACTTCTATCTTGGCTTCTTGAATCTTCTGCCAGGCTTCATTGTAAATGTCTCTAGGCATGGTCTTCAGAGTGTACTTCTTCTTAGGCTTTGGAGCAGCAGGTTCCTGTTCTTCTTGTTCCATTTCTTCATCTTCTGGTGGCAACTTGTTTGCTCAGGGACAAAAGGTAAGGGGGTTCAGGGAGGTATTTCTACTTATTCCTTCTCATGTTCTTCATCCTCTTCTTGGATAATTCTTCTGCTGATGTTTCTGGATGGTCTTCCTACAGGTCTCTTTCTTTTCTCTGCTGGATAGACTGTTTTCTGGGTTGTAACCTTAGTGGGGTACAAGTCTAGGTCACTGTTGTCTTTACTATTGCTTGCTTCTTTAAAATCTTTGACAGGACAGGCTTCAGTCTTCTTGTACTGAGTGTCATTCCTTTGGTTTTGTGGTTCTGAGTCCCTTTGGTCTCTTCTTTTGTTGTTACATTCAGTGGCATAGTGTCCAAATTGTCCACAGTAGAAGCATTGGACTTGGGCTCTGTCTTGGGCAGGGTACCTTCTTTCTTCTTGCTGGTAATTCCTGTTATCTCTTGGTGGATAACCTTGGCTCCTCTATGATGGATATCCTCTGTTGTCCTGGTAGCTCCAATTTTTGCATGTGGTGAGTTTTTCAATCTGTCCAACCAACCAGTCCAACTTGGAGCTGAGGTCTTGGATTTCACTTCTATCCTTCTTTCCTTCCTTGGCTGGCCTTCTTTCCTCAGATCTTTCTTATCCTTGAAGGAGTCCTTGTAGAGCTTTTACAAGGATGTCTTCTTTCTCTTCTTTCCTCTCATAATCACTCCAGATAGTTCCTTGTCTGACATCAAAGAATCCTTGGGCTGCATCTACTTGCTCTTCAGACCTTCTGATGCCTAGGATGCAGACATGCTGGGCAATATTCGGGGGAATTCCATTCATGAAGGTCATTGGATCTATAATGTCCTGGTTGGTGGCATTGAACCTGGCAGAATGCATTCTCTTCTGGATTCTTATGAAGAACACTCTGGGTGATACTCCAAGATTCATCTTCATTCCTATGATGGATTCCTGAGCCTTGTGGCAGGTTTCATTTCCTGCATACTTTTCAATAAGCCAGTGGACCATGGCCTCATATTCTAGCTCATCAGACATTACTGCTTATATCTGTCTTGCTAGTTCTGAATCTCAGTTGTTTGCTGTTTGATAGAAAATTCCTCTGGCTGGTTCTCTGAGCTGAGCTTTATAGATGGCAATTTTTCTTTCATCTGAGAGATTTCTCAAGGCTGCAATTCCTTCAATTCCATTAAGGAATTCTCTGGAGTCTTCCTCTGGGTATCCTGCAAAGGTTGGCAGTGAAGTGACCATTTCTTCATCACTTTCTTCTGATTCTGGTTCAGGTTCAGATTTGGATTCTGATTCACTTTCTGAGCTGTCACTGGAGATAGGTGCTTCGGTATCTTGAGAATAGTGTTCTGGTCCTTAGATGGAGTGGAATAGGCCTAGGTATTCTTGTAGGAGCTACTTCTGGTTCTGCAAGGGGTTGTGGTAAGAGTTCTATTGGTGAGATTGGTGGGACTGGTGTGGGGTGTCTGGCTGTAAAGTATTGGGTTTGTGTGATAAGATCTTCTAGTTCTTGTGCAAGTTCTCCAAAATCTCTAGCAGGGCTGTCTGTATTGTCTGGTTGGTCTGGTTGGGGATTTCGGACTGTACTGCCTTCTGGTTCTGGTTGGGATCTTTCTGATGCTGGGTAATTGGCAAGTCTTGAAGTAATTACTTCTCTTCTTATCCAGATGCTGGTGATAACTGGTTCTCCTGTGGTGGCAGAGGTTGGTGTTGGGTCAAATGTATCCAGTTTGACTGTGGGTTCTTGTGAGCTGAAAAGTCATGTTGATTATAAAAATCTTCCCAGTTGAGCCCCCAAATATAATGTGCCAGCTCAATGGAGGCAAATTACAAGGTTGGGGATTGGTGTAGTTTGGCTTGAGCCCCCAGTTACTTTGTCAAAAAGCAACAAAATGTTCTAAGATTTCTGAGGTCCTTTGTGTTTAGTGGTATAATAGTCAAAAGCTGGATATCTGTGAGTGATTTGTGTGTCGATTTCCTAATTAGGACAGTTCTCTGGGTATAGTGGTGATTTGTGCATAAATGGGTTTCCTTCTTGGGTCAACTGGGAATGTCACAATTTTGTGTAGTGAGGCAATCTCCAAAAGTATGTGATTTCTGGGCATGGTGATCTTGTGTAGCATGATGATCTTCTGGGTGTGACAGTCTGACAATTTAGTGGTTCTCCTTATATGATTTTCTGTGTGATGATCTCTGTATAGCATGACAGGTTCCTTATGTGGATGTTCTGATAATTTGGCAGATAGCTCAATTTGGCTCACTGGAAATTGTATGGCATGGATTCTTCTTTATCAGCTCACTGGGAATAAATGAATAACTCAGTGGTGAGTAACTCGGATAACTCGGATAACTCGGATGTCACAGGAACTTAGATGGCACAGATTCTTCCTGAATCAGTGGTTTCAACTAGGAATATGATGGCACAGATTCTTCCTGAATTGGTGGCTTCAACTGGGAATACAGATAACTTGAAAACAGCGGATGACGCAGATTCTCCTGAATTGGCAGACTTCTTGAAAATGGCGGCTTAACTGGGAATTAACTAGGATTCTTGGCAAGTTATGTCAAAGACTGGCTTCATTTGTGCAGGGTTACATCATAGACTGGCTCCACTGTGAAGTTGTATCAGAAAGACTGACTTGTGGCAAGAATGGCAGTGAAAACTTGGGTTCTTCAGACTTATCTGGCAAGCATACCAATAGCACAGCTTATTCCTTAAGTGGCAGGTTTCTTCAAAAGGCAGTGAAGTTCTTCTTGAACTTAGGTGGCAAAATCAGCTTTGTATCAGAAAGTGGACTGGAGTGGAAAGGGGACCAATGCTCAATCTTTAGAGGCTTCTTTAGTATTTGTATTTCGGACTGAGGTTTATTCACCCCTGTCTCTGGGGTAATTTATACAAGTTGGTTACTATCTGATTGCTATCTGACTAACTATAGATTTGCTATCTATAGTATGTTTGGGCAGATGGTCACTGTCTGGTGGACAGCCACTGTCCAGAGGACAGCCACTGTTTACATTATTCTCTTCTTTGGCTATCTGGTTATTTATACATTTTTCCTCAACAATATTGCTGGTTACTATACTATGCTAATGTTCACATCACCTGGTTAGGTTTTTGAGATTGCTATATTTTGTGGTTTGTCACAATATCAATAAGTTAAATAGAGCTAAAAGCTTCAAATCTTTAACCTAATAATTATCTATAAGTCTGGCAAGATACTTATAGTATCAGATATCTTATAAAGATATATATCCAGATCTTATCATATTAATATAAGTTATCTTAATACTAGAAATTCTAGAAAAAATTAGAAAAGCTTACAAATAATACTCTCTAATAAATTAAATTAATTCAAATTAAATCATATTGGGAATCATTTAAATCAAAATACAATAACTTGATAAAAATATATTCAAATTTAATATTCTTTATTATACTATATCTATTATAATAAGATATATCTAATAATATTAAAATATCTTAGTTATATCAACTTAATATATAGTGATATAGTCTAACTATATTATTATAAAAATATAATAAATCAGTATACATAAAAGTATATAAGTTAGTATTAATAAATAATACTTCTCTCTCTCTCTCTCTCTCTATCTGTTATTTCTCTAAATATTTTACAATAAAAGATTATAAGTCCTGCTTAATAGCTAGATACTTCTTTAATAAATATACTAAACTATATTATATAATATTATTTAACACTAGTGACAAAAACACTAGTTCAAAGTAGTATAAGTAAAATGAGACCTAGAATAGATACTTATAGTATAAGTGTATCTATTATAATATTAATAACTATAACTATTCCTATTATAGTAATATTAACAATAATGATAAAGAGAATAATTTCTATCTTTGATAGTAAGAATTATATATACTATATAGATATATCTTATGAAGAATCTCTTAAAAGAATATAGTCTGAAGGACTCCTAGAAGCTACAGATATAAATAATAGTATATGATTCTGTAAGTACACAACCTCCAAGCCACTGAAATCACACGCGACCTCTAAACAAATCTGGAAATCACCTGTATGATCATGAAGCTGAGTCAAACAGAAGTCACAGTGCACAAAGCTGAGTCAATATGAAGTCACAGAACATAAGATCCACACAAACAGAATCTTACCAATCAAGAACAAATGTATATATACTGAGCCCTGAGATGTGTTGAAACAGAGAACTAAAACAAACAATAACCACAACTTCCAAACACACAAACATGACCACTGAGATCTATAACTACATCTGTGCTGACATTTGGAATGCCATTGTCAACCGAGCCACACCCCCTCTGCCCCTCATGAATATCCATAGCCTAGCATCCCTCTACTTTGTAGAAGCCCGATGGAATACCCTGAACATACTTAACGAGGCTCACCGGATTGGACAAATCTCAAGCTACTACCAGATCAGCCACCTCTTGGAAGACATGGTCGAACACCACCATGATACAGATATTACCCAGATGTCTCAACACCAGAAGCTCATCACCCGCAAACACTGAGAACTCTTCTATGAGTACAGCACCTTTATTTCTCACCTCCGAGTTACCAGTGAAATGGTTGCTACCCTGTCCTATGGCCAAATCGATGACATGATACAAGAACTCAATCACAAGTATCTCAAATATGTTGAAACCACAGACAGAACCTTCCTGTACCCCAATGACTACATCCTGCAAATGCCCCAAGTTGGATATGCCATGAAGGACGTCTACAATATAATCAACTTCGACGAAGACGAAGCAGAAGACAATGATCCCTCTGACGCTGACATGACCTCAAGCCAAGGATCCCTACTAACTCTGATCACACTGCCAACCTTGCCAATGAACTTATAATAGTTCATAACTACATACAAGACTTATTGGGATAATGACCACTGGCACGAATACTAACCTGCATTCACTCCCAATTACTTCAACTACAATGAAGAGACTGGAGAACACAACCTATACCTTCAGACAACCCTTGAGATTGAACCAACCACTCCACCACCCGAGTATGAGCAACATGAACCACAGCCGCCAGTATACTACAATCCCATGACTCATAGTGCTGTAACCTACAGAAGGTATGCAGACAGCAAATCTGATGAAAACGAAGACGATGCACCACTCCTTCGCCCCCCAACACCTTATCCAGCATACAAAACAGATGATGCTATCCTGTGGGATGGAGATGAAGTCCCAATGTATTATTACCTCAGCCAACAAGGAGAAGTAATCCGTGAACCACTCTTCCTAGATGACTACTTCATCAGAGATGATATCATCGATGGTGATATCATCAAAGACTATCCAGACAGTACCTAAATCTATAAATAGCTTAGCAGTCATAGTATAGTTAGATTAGCCTTATATGACATGACTGTGAACTGACTTAGCAGTCAGACGATCTCTTGACATATCAGATCACACTTGTACTACGTGACTGCATTCTGACTCAGCAAAGTACTTAGTGCTACATCCATATCTAGCATAGTCCAGATAGCCCCTCACTAGTATAAATACCCCCTCCCCCAGACCTCAGAATCTCAGACCTGAATAATCCGAATACAACTCCTGAGCACTTTCTCACAATATCTCTTCACATAACTACTCCTAGTATAGCAATATCATGAATAGCAAATAAACCTATTTAATAACCCACAAACCACTCTTAAGTAAATCTGCTCCCCATTAGGTCCCACTCCTAACCCCATCATGAAATTTTCTAATTGGGTATTGTCTGTAGCAATACGCCAATTCAACTAAGCTGGTCTTAGCTTCTTGAACTTCCTGAAATATGGAAAATCCTGAACATCCAGAACTAGTCCAAAAAAGGGACTTTGGTTGAGACATCAACTCGATCTTGAAATCAATAAGTGTAGAGGACATACTCCATATGAAATTGATCTTGACCATAAGAAAACGGTCTTCCAGAATATTCAGAACTTCCAGAAAACCCTTCCAGAACTACGTAACAGTTATCCTAAAAAGCAACTCTCTTACAGATTCTATAAAGGATTATAAAGTATTAAAGAGATTTTATTTACTTTTTTAAATATTTAAATAAATCTCATAATTAATACTATAATAGTAAATGAAGTCTGGGAGATTATTATGTAATTAATACCAACAGGTATCTATTACAAACAGATTCTATCTGAAATTGCAACTGTTCAATATCTGAATGAAGTCTAAAAAGAGTATTCAGAACTATACTAATTAAGTCAATAAGCTAGCAAATTAAGTAAACTCTCTTATATCTATATCAGTGAATACTATCAAGAATAAAGACAAGGTTCTGGCCCTTACATGAGGTCTTCCTAAAATGTACAATATTGTTATTGCAACTATAAGAAAATCTGTTAAGCTATTAGACTACAAGTATATCATCATGAGTCTTTTAAATAAGGAATCAAAGCTGTATAGTAATGATAATAAAGATAATAAGAAAGTCTTCTATAGAGTATATAGATAAGATAAAGACAATAATAACAAATATAAGTAAGGTAAAGAATAAAGTCAAAGTCAGTAATATGAGAAATTTAACAGGAAATACTTCTACTCTAATATATAAGTATAGATACTATAAGTAAGACTATAACTATAAGAAGAAGGAAAAAGACAGTTAAGGATAATAACAGACAAATTTAGTAGACAGCATCTTTCTCTGGTAATATTCAGATTATATAAACTTCTGGCAACACTCAAGATATTGTTTTTGAAGAATAGATACTAGTAACATAGTAACTAATAAGCATTCCAAGATATATGCTAGACAGGGCAGCCCTAGTGCATTCGATTGACAGTATGTGGAGAGGAGTCATGGCTTGGGAGAATGTAAGTGCACAACCTCCAAGCCACAGAAATTATACATCACCCTCTTAACAAGCCACAGAAATCACACGCGATCTCTGAACAAATCTGGAAATCACCTGCGTGATCATGAAGCTGAGTCAAACAGAAGTCACAGTGCATAAAGCTGAGTCAATACGAAGTCACGGAACACAAGGTTCACACAAACGGAATCTTACCAAGCAAGAACAAATGTATATATACTAAGCCCTGAGATGCATCGAAACAGAGAACCAAAACAAATAACAACTACAACTTCCAAACATACAAACATGATCACTGAGATCTACAACCGCATCCACGCTGACATTTGGAATGCCATTGTTAACTGAGCCATACCCCCTCTGCCCCTCATGAATATCCACAGCCTCGCACCCCTCTACTTTGTGGAAGCCCAATGGAATGCCCTGAACATGCTTAATGAGGCCCACTGAATTGGACAAATCTCAAGCTACTACCAGATCGGCTGCCTCCTGGAAGACATGGTCGAACACCACCATGATACAGATATTACCCAGATGTCCCAACACCAGAAACTCATTGCCCACAAACACCAAGAACTCTTCTACGAGTACAGCACCTTTATTCCCCGCCTCAGAGTTACTACTAGTGAAATGGTTGCTACCCTGTCCTATGGCCAAATCGATGACATGATACAAGAACTCAACTACAAGTATCTTGAATACGTTCAGACTACCGACAGAACCTTTCCACACCCTGACGACCACATCCTGCAAATACCCCAAGTCGGATATGCCATAAAGGACATCTATGATATAATCAACTTCGATGAAGATGAAGCAGAAGACAATGATCCCTCTGACGCTGACATGACCTCAAGCCAAGGATCTCTACCAACCCTGATCACACCGCCAATCTTGCTGATGAACTTACAACAGTTCATAACCACATATGAGACTTATTGGGACAATGATCACTAGCATGAATACCAACCTGCATTCACTCCCGATTACTTCAACTACAATGAAGAGACCAGAGAACACAACCTGTACCTCCAGACAACCCTCGAGATCAAACCAACAACTCCACCACCTGAGTACGAGTAACATGAACCACAGCCGCCAGCTTACTACAACCCCATAACTCATAGTACTATAACCTATAGAAGGTATGCAGACAGCGAATCTGATGAAAGCAAAGACAATACACCCCTCCTTTGCCCACCAATACCTTATCCAGCATATGAGACAGACAATGCTATCCTGTGGGACAGAGATGAAGTCCCAATGTATTATTACCTCAGCAAACAAGGAGAAGTAATCTGCGAACCACTCTTCCTAGATGACTACTTCATCAGAGATGATGTCATCGATGGTGATATCATCAAAGACTACCCAGACAGCATGTAAACCTATAAATAGATTAGCAGTCATAGTATAGTTATATTAGCCTTATACGACATGACTGTGAACTGACTCAGCAGTCAGATGATCTCTTGACATGTCAGATCATACTTGTACTATGTGACTGCATTCCGACTCAGCAAAGTACTTAGTACTACATCTATATCTAGTATAGTCCAGATAGCCCCTCACTAGTATAAATACCCCCTCCCCCAGACCGCAGAATCTCAGACTTGAACAGACTTGAACAATCCGAACACAACTCCTGAGCACTTCCCCACAATATCCCTTCACACAAATACTCCTAGTATAGCAATATCATGAATAGCAAATAAACCTATTTAATAACCCACAAACCACTCTTAAGTAAATCTGCTCCCCATTAGGTCCTACTCCTAACCCCATTACAAAATTTCCTAATTGGGTATTGTGTGCAGCGATACACCAATTCAGCTAAGCTGGTCTTAGTTTCTTGAACTTCCTGAAATATGGAAAATCCTGAACATCCAGAACTAGTCTGAAAAAGGACTTTGGTTGAGATGTCAACCCAATCTTGAAATCAATAAGCGTAGAGGATGTACTCCATATGAAATTGATCTTGACCATAAGAAAACGGTCTTCTAGAATATCCAGAACTTCCAGAAAATCCCTCCAGAACTACATAATGGTTACTCTAAAAAGCAACCCTCTTACAACTTGGTAGCAGTGGTTTACAATCCAATCTGCTTCAAGATGCTTCCTTACCCCACTACAAACCCTTCTGTGAATTCCTACAAGTTGGTATAAAGCCCAACCTCTGACCTGGAATTTATCATGAACCATCTGACAATCTGGAGAGAATTGAACCTGACGTACAAGGACAATTTGACCTCCACACCTGCAATAAGTGGGACAAACTTCATTCAAAGAAGGAAGTACTCCGATTAAACCAGCAAATAGGTGAACATCTATTCACTGAACTCCTTGTACTACACCCAGCAAGTCAGGATGAAGAAGGTCTTATAGAAGCCTTCTTTACTCTTCTCAACAAGAGTTTTGTCAGCTCCACAA
>RBNI01002698.1:0-17774 GCA_003990745.1 Jimgerdemannia flammicorona | reverse complement strand
AAAAGATAATAATAGTAATATATATTTATATTTATATTTATATTATTTTTATTTTTATTATATTTATTATCAATACTCTCAAATAAATCAAATTAGATTAAAGTTAATTTAAATTAAATTAAATTGAGAATTTTGTTTAATTTAAATTAAATTTAAATTAAATTAGATTTAAATTGAATTGAGGTCTAATTAAAATTAAAATTAAAAGTTAAACTTTAAAATATAATAATTTAATCAAAATATATTCAAATATAATAATATTTATTATACTAGATTTTTTTATAATTAAATTAAAATTGAGATTTAATTAATTTAATTTAATTTATTCTAAATACTATTTATTATAAATAAATTTACTTATAATATAGTTTAAAGTTAAATATACTATTACACCAAACTATAAAATATAAATATAAATAATAAGTATAAATATATTTAATATAAGTAGTAACTAACTTTATAATAGTAACTATAATTATAAAAGATCAATTCTGATCTTTACTAATAAAGATTATACTATCTGAGTTTTTTTTTATAAAGAATCTCTTAAAAGAATAAAGTTTGACAGATTATTAAAAGCTATAAGTAGAATTTTAAAATTATAACAATATAAAGTTAAAGATATTACTATATAACTTTATATTTATATTACTATCATCTGAATGTATTTACTTACTATATAATATAAAAATGTAGTAAATTCTTCATCAGCATTTTTCAATATCTTTTTTATAATTCTTTCCCCATAATAAATTTCATAATTCTTTTCTTATCTAAATATTCTTTAATGGCTTTTATATAAGATATTTTAAAAAACATAAGTAATTTTCCAATCTTGTTCTTATTTCAAAATACTTCTGATGACACTGTAATTTTTGGGTTCCATGGTAGATTGGATGTAAATCAATTTCATATTTATATTTTATATAAGGATAATCCTATAGAGCATGATACTCCTCATTTATTGTGAGGTTGTTTTTGGGGAAGCAGTCTCAGGTGTCATCATCAAGGAGTCTCACTACTCAAAGAAAATAATAGTCAGTTCACTCACCACTCAGCGAATCCACTAGATAATAAACCAATTTAAAGTAATATTCAAATAGTGACCTTTTATAACCCAATACAGGCCACTCAAGAACTATCTTGGTAGTTGTAGAGTAACTAAGATTGTGATCAGAAGATTACAAGCTAAGAAGAATTATTTTTTTTTTTTTTTTTTTTACATAGTCACTTGGACTCTGCCATTTATTACCTATCTATTAATAAGTTTACAGAATACCCTCCCACTACCCAATCCCCATAGGAGTGCCACTCCCTCCACCTACCTGAACAAAGACCACTTTCTCACCCGCAACTCTAACCCTCCCCCCACTCTGCCTACAGATTTTCTCTACCAAATAATGCCTTAAACCCCCCTGCAACCCCCAATCAAGCCACCAGCCCATCAAGGTGTCTTCCATAAGGCTACGCTACCTCCACAGCCAGACCTCTGAGCCAAGTGTCCTCCCCTCCTCAAAAACAAATAACTAGTAACTGGCCATCTCCACCCAAATAGCCAAAGCCCAGCCCAATATCAGCCATTCCTTTCCCATCCCCCCCTCCAATCTATCCCTTAAATTCTCCCAATGCCCCTGCATGCCAGCTCCCCTACACACTACCTCCAAATGATCCCCAATGAAGGTACTAAGTACCTCACACTCTTCTAGCCAATGTTCAGGCATCTACACATATTCCTCTTTCTGTTCTATATTATAACACTCTTCACAGTTGAAGCAACCTCTCTCGATAAGGTGATCTGAGCAGAAGTTGAGCATGATATTCTGCCTCAGCACATGCTACCAGACCACCCAGTACTTCAGCGGCAGCTACTGCCTCATCTCAGCACTCCAGGCCCAGATGCTACGCCAGTCCCACTCCTCACCAATTCCTACTCCTTGCCAACTGCTAGGCCACAGGTCCTGGCCTGGTCCCCATTGGCATTCGATCCCATCACCAATGTCAAACTCAATTAAGGGAACACCACCCAGTAACACTTGGTCCCATCTCCATATCGCTGGATCCCAAGCTGCCTCTCCTTCATTTCCCTGCCATCTAATTCCAATGCAGCATGCCCCCTCTGCCACTCCCCACCAGAAGCCTTTGTATCACAATTGTTCTGTGTTCTGAAGGCCCACAAGTGCTAGGAGATCACCAGTTTAACTCCTCAGAGAGGACCTCATCTCCCAGACTTTCTGCAGTAGAGGGACCCAACCACCCCCTCTCAACTCCACCACTCTCTTCAGCCACTATGCTCTCAAGCAGTGCAGCCTCTTAGGAAAGTCCACCAGCCCAAGTCCCCCACTTACCACTGGTAAGGACAAGACCTCCCAGCTGATCTGACTCCACCTTCCAGCCCAGATCTACCCCTTGGTCATCTTCATCAATCACTTCACCACCCAAGCTGGGAAGTCCAGATGATAAGCCAGATACCACAACTTTGGTAGCCAATAGATATTCAGAATTGAAACGCATCCTGCCAGAGACAATTGGTGGCCCCCCCAACTCTACAGGGCCTCCTCTCAGATGCCAACCTGCTGCTCCCACCAAAGTCTAGGCAGAACTGACCTATATACTGACAGATAAATACCCAAGTACCGTACCATCTCACCAGTAGGAACAATGGTACCAATAATCTCCCCTCCCACCAGACCATTGCCTAATACCATTATTTCACACTTATGCCAATTAAGCCTAGTCCCAGAGTTTGCCTCATACCACTCCACTGTCTCCTTGAGCTTCTCCACATCTGTAATTGATCTCAGGCTGACCACTATGTCATCTACAAATGCCCCCACTTTCCACCCAATGCCAAAGATAGAGAGTCCCACTATCTTCTGCCTGATTCTATCTATGAAGGGCTCCAGAGAGAGAGCATACAAAATGGGGGACAGTGGGTCTCCCTGGGGCACCCCCCTACCCAGGGGAAATGCTACCCCTCTGTGTCTATTATACATAAGTGCAGCTCTACTTCCTTTCAGTAGGCTGACCATGGCTGTCCTGAACAGGTGCAGGATCCCAATTCTATCCAATACTTTTGCTAGCCAGACCCATCACACTCAGTCATAAGCCTTCTCCTAGTCTAGAAAGACCAGACACCCATCCAGTCCACTGGCTCTCGCCCCTTCAATAAATCCATAAACCCATGCTGTACCATCTCTGATGAGTCAGCCTCTCACAAAGCCCCTCTGCTCATCACTTAAGACTTACTGGGCCATCTTTTGCAACCTTGCGACCACCACCTTGGTAACCAACTTTCTGTCTATATCCAGTAGCATAATTGGCCTCCAATTCTTCCAGTCCTCTTGCCTTCCTTTGTTCTTATAAAGCAATGTCACCAGCCCCAGATCTTGGTCTCCCACCCATCTCCCCATCTGTAGAATCCAATCACACAGTGCCGTCATCTCTCCCAGTACTTTTGGGACTCCCACCATCTTTTTCCAGAAGTCCTAGAGCAGACCATCCTCCCCAGACACCATATCCAAAGTTCTTGTGGCAAGAACCTGGTAGATCTCCTCCTCTTGCACTGGCAGTACTAAGTCACCCAGTCTATCTGCTTATGTAGGGTGCCAATCTTCCAATGCTTGGTCAATGTCTTCAGTATCTGCCCCACTCTCCTCCTCACTCTACAATCTACTCCAATACTCTTTTAACAATCCAAGAATGTCTTGTACACCATACACCAATATACCATCAGCATCAAGTACCCCCTCTCATCTTTATTGCACCCTTCTTGCCTGAAGGGCTCTTGTGAGAAACTTTGAGGACTGCTCTCCTTCCTCCAACCCCTGCCAATGAAGCTGTGCTGCCAGACCCTAGACCCTTGCCTCTTCCTCATTCCGTAACACCTGTTGTAGTTCAACCACCTCCATTCTTACCCTTACCAATCTCCAGTCCTCCTCCCCCTCCAACATCACCAATCTTGCCCAGTCCTCCAAGAGTCTAGACAGTCTACTAGAAGCCCACCACACCTGCTGCCTCCTCTGTTTCCCAGCCTCCTTACCAGCCATACTCCAGAAGGTCCTGGCCATCTCCTTCATCCTCAACCACCGAATAGCAACTGTGGCACCTTCCTGCCTCTAGCACTCCACTCGCAGTTGAATGTCCTCTGCCCACTCATCCCACTGAATCTTATCATCTAGTAAGGAGGAATTGAGATACCAATGTCCAGGCCCATCCCCACTCCCTCCAAAATGTCCTTGCCCTAAAAGCCCCCAATGATCTGACCAAGGATACCATTCCACCTCTAGTGACTTCCAAACATCCAAGCCCCAGCAGCTGGCAGTCAGAATCCAATCAATCCTCATCCCCAGGCCTCTGGCCCAGTATGTGTATACCCTCTTATCCCCCAACATTCTCTACTCGCATCCACCAGAGCACTCAGCCTTTCCACTTCCTCTCATGCTGCCAGTCCTCTACTCTGACCCTCAGCTTCTCATCCTCCATCAGTTCTATCCCTCAACACATCTCGGACCATATTGAAGTCCCCCTCGAGCATATCCACCCTAATCTCCATAAGAATTCCACTCTCTTGTAGGCTTTTCACCCATTCCACATGCTCACTCTGTACCACAGGGCAGTAA
Organism: Jimgerdemannia flammicorona; assembly: GCA_003990745.1. Taxonomy (NCBI): domain Eukaryota; kingdom Fungi; phylum Mucoromycota; class Endogonomycetes; order Endogonales; family Endogonaceae; genus Jimgerdemannia; species Jimgerdemannia flammicorona. Next base: position 13,155 of record RBNI01002698.1, on the reverse strand, counting down.
CAGGAGCCCACCATGACTGGCTCCCAACCTGTGTGTATCTACTCTCCTCAGACCAATCTATCCCCCCAGCTCTGCATATTCCTTATCTCCTCTCTGCCTTTCCACACCAGAATCCCAACCTTGCCCTTCTAGACCACCTCACCTCCCCATTCCTTTGTCTATTCCAGTCTATCCAAGTTATCCTCACACCTGACATCCTGTAAGAGGAAGAGATCAGCCTCCAATCCCTTCAGCCAAATAAAAATGTTCTTATGTTGATAAGCACCCCATAACCCATTTATGTTCAAAGAAAAAATGTTGGTTGTACTATTCATAGTGAAAAAAGATGTATTATTAAGCATTCTCTACTACTCTATATTCATCTCCTCCTGTGCCAAGTCCAGATTATGTTCCACAGTCACTGCCTCCTCTTCAGCCCTCTGAGCCTCCAGTCTAGCCAACAGCTCATTCATCTCCCTATCTACCTTCTTCTCAAATTCCTCGCAGTACTCCAGGCAGGCTTCCTGCCAGAGCTGTAGTCCATGATGCTTGGTCCAGCAGTATTCAGCCCTCTCTCCTGCAACTTCTGCCATCTCTACCTTCTACTTCTTATCTATCTCATAACACTCCTTCTCTAGATACACCATAAGAATTTCCACCTTCAATGCCATCACTACCCCCTCTCCCTGTAGGATCCTTGCCCAATGCTCATCGCTCATTATCCTCAAATCCACCTCTCCCAGCTCCTCAGCCACCAGGTTGTTCATCATCCTGCACATCCAAAGAAGGTTCCCCACCTCCTTTCTTCCAGGAGTCGCCAGCCTCTCACTATCCAGTATTGTGGTATCAGCCCCAGCACTCACAGCCTCATCCCACTCCTCTGGGATGTCCACCAGTTCCTCCTCACTGACTGCCACCACTTGTCCCCCTTTTGCTGTCTCTGGGACTCCAAATTATACTCACTGGGCCCCCCGCATCAGCACATCCTCCACCACCCTGCTTTGGGAAGCTGGGCCCTGTCTAATAAGGAGAGTAGGGGTAGGGGAGTCCTCTCATGTCTCATCCCAAACCTCCAGCATACCATCTACATATAGGTCCTTGCCAGTCGCCTCTCTGTTCTCACCAGTCCCCTTCCCAGCACTCCCACTTCCCTCACTTGCCCAGACACTCACTTCGGCCCCCCCTGTGCCCTCCATCCTGCTTATATCCTTCTGAGGCCCACCCTTCATCTTTGCCAGTAGTTCTCTCTATCTCTTACATCTCTGATCTCGTTCCCACTGCATCTTGCTCACTCGAATCCACTTCCCATCCACTACCTCCAAGTATATTGCCTCCTCAAAGGCCCTCCAAGCCTTCGCCCACTGTTCTACTACACTACTCAACTCTTCCAGCACTTCCAATAAGTCCTCTTCCTCCTCCTCACTTCTCTTCACCTTCATTACCTTGCACATGATCACCCCTCAGACCATACTGGAAGGCCAGTCTCTTGCCTTCCCAGTGGCCTCCTTTCCTGCCAGTCAAATCCTTACATCCACATCTCCAGTCCTGAGTGAGGTCCCCTCCCAGACCCTGAATCCAATATCCACCACCTCTCCATACTTTACCATGACCTCCTCAACTCTCTTTCTTGTCTCCATTGCTGTCACTATGGGCACCCCTTTCACCAGCAGTTGGACCACTCTGGGATCCCATTTCAGGTATCATGCTATCAGAACACACACCTCCCCAACTATCAATCCAACCTTCAATGCTTTCTCCAAAGGCTCAGCCTCCTCAAGGCCCACCTCCACTCCCTCCAGTCTCTTCAAAAACTTTACAGACGCCACTCCAGCCACCTGCTTAGCAATCAGCTCCAGAACTATTTTCGCCATCACTGCTAGGCCCCAGAAGCACAGTATCACTGCAAATGCCAAGATTGATTTCTTGAGTAATGGTGCCACTACCAGGCCCATCACACCATCTGTCAAATCTTCTTATCTCCCAGGCCCCAGTTGCTCAGCCGCTCCATCTATAGTCACATCTGGATTTTTTTCCAGATTAGCAGTCCTGTCTCCATCAGCTGTCACACCCCCCTCAGCCACTACACCTCCAGCCCTACTGCCCCCTCCACTAAGGGCTACTCCTCCATGTACTGTCACCTTCTCCATTTCCTTGCCTTTCCTCAATCAACCCTCTAGCCCTATTGTCTGCCTTCTCCCCTTCACTATCTCAGCAAAGCTTGCCCTCCCAGATCTCTGTCCTCCACTTCTGCCTCCTTCTCTACCTCATCCACCTGCCAGCAGCCCCCTCATATCTCCCCCCAGACCAGGGCCTCTCCCCACATACTGCCAGTCAAATGCACTCGGGCTGCCCTGCCCAGTATACACCTCAGATTGCCTGTCAGTCACCATATTGCTAGTCTCTTTTCTCCAAAAATGACATTGTAGTTGCTTTCTAAAAGTTGTGTAACCTGAGAGGTACTGGAGAGAGATGTAAGAAGAATTATTCCTTATACAAACATTAGCTTGCTCCCAACAGTATCATGAATTTTACAATATCTTATGACCAGGTATGGTGGGTTTGGCTGGGCAAGGTGATGGATCAAATTGGTATTCCTCCAAGATTTCAGACCTTTATGTTAAACCTGCTGGAGAGCAGTCAGGCAGCACTGATGTGTAATGGACACTGTGGTCTGGTGTTTTTCTTGGGAAGAAGAGTTCCTCAGGGAGATCCTTTGTCCTCTATTCTCTATGCCCTTTCACTGGAGCTATTGATGGATAGGATTCACTGGAAGGTAGTAGGGCTCTCTATATATGGTATAGTATAGAAGGTGGGGGCCTTTGCTGATGACATGGTGGTTGGACTTGGGTCTTTGGCAGATGTAGAGGCACTTAAGGAGACAGTGGAATGATATGAGGCTCACTCTGGGGCGAAACTCAACTAGAATAAGTGCAAGACAATGGTGCTAGGGAATGGGCTAGTGGGTGGGGATGTCATTGGAACAATTATCCCTGCTGGTGAGGTGGTGTAGTATCTGGATATCTTCCTTTCTGTGTATGGCTCAGTCTTGCCATGGGTGTGGTGGGAGAGCAGAGTGGCCATTTGGAGAGAGGCCCTTTGAGGTTGGGGAGGCTACCATATCTCTCTGGCAGGAAGGGTGTCAATACTGAATATATATTGGTTCTCCAAGCTGTGGTACATGGCCTATCACCTAGACTTCCCAGCATGGGTGGTGAGGAGGCTGATGAAGGTGGCTAGAGATTGGATTTGGGCAGAGAGGAGGGCCCAGGTCAGTTAGGATACTTTGGCAATACCAGTGGTTAGGAGGGGTCTAGGCCTTGTGGATTTCCCCAAGTAGCTGCACTGCTTGCAAGTCTGGTGATTAAAGAGAGCTGCTGAACTATAGGGCAGGAGTTGGGTGCCTCTGCTGCAGAAGGTATGGGAGATGAGAATCTCCCCTCAAGGGTCCTCTGGAGATCTGCTCTCTTTGATAGGGCTGAATAGTATTTGGCAGCTATGATTCAAGAGCTTTTGATGGGGAGTGGTAGATGGAGTACACCAAATTGGCCTATACTGGTAAGGTAATGAGGGGAAGGTGGTATGGGGGCCTAATATATGGCAATAGGACAGGCTGCTCCTGGGGGGTGCCCCACTTGCAAAGTTTGATATCAGGAATGGAGTGGAGTGTCAGTAGAGTCTTGGTCTAGATCTTTGGCTAAGTAGCTGGTAGGTGGCAGGGATCAGTAAGGAGTGGGACTGGGCAGGTATCTGATCATAGAGTACTAGAGTACATAAGTGGCTTCCTCCTAAATACTGGGTGGTATGGTGGTGGATACTGTGAAGGAATGTCATATTGAATTTCCACACTGAGCATCTAATAGACAGTGGCCATTTTGAGTGTGAGGAATGTTACAATGTAGAGCAGGCTGGAGGTCTGGTGCAGACGCTAAAACATTGACTGAGAGAGTGTAAGATATTGGGGGACTTTTGGGTAGTAATCAAAAATAGGTTGGGTGTGGAGCAAAGACCAGTTGGTGTAAAAGACCACTAGGATGATTTGAAATCTCAACTAGTAGAGAGGTGGGTAATAATTGGCTCACTGTAGAATAGGTGTTGACAGTGTGAATAGGACTGATGGGTCATTGGCTCTTTGTATTTAAGAAGGAGCAGCAGATGAGGCTGCAGAAAAAAGTATTACAGTGGAAAGAGCTGTTAGGAGATCTGCTAACTGAATGGTGGATTGGTTGGAACCCTCAGGGAGGGCAATGTCATAACTTGGTAGCTGGGATCTGTAAGCAAAGTAATGAGAGGGTAGGGATTGTGTTAGACAAAGTAATCTTTCATCAAGTCGAGGTAAGGAGGGGGGGCCCCCCTCAGGAGATCGGTTAGAGGGTAAGATCAATGTACATATATGGGATAGATGGGTTAATAAAGGATGGAGTCCAAGTGACTATAAAAAAAAAAAAAAAAAAAAAAAAAAAAAAAAAAATGAATTTTACAATACCATTACGAATTATTTTTATTAGCATATTTCATTCAAACAAGGTATATCACTTCCATCGCTGACCTTTTTTCGGTGTGTCAATCGACCACGGCAACTGAATTCTCTGGGGCGAAGAGTTTGGCTCACAATCCTTAACCATTTCTTCATAAAATTCCGCCGGTCTTGTATATTGGATTGTTGATAATAGACATGCAATTGGCGATGATTTTCTAGAATAAATTTTGTATGTGAGCGAAATCCCAAGATCCCTGGAAGGTAGAAAATAAAACAGTAGATATTGCCATACTTTCACTTGGGAAATTTTGACCAACGTCCTGAGCAGGCTCTGTAAGTTCTTGGCCTTGGTAGGTACTTCGAGCAAATCCCCTCGTTTGAGGATGCATATATACCCATGCGAGCTAACCATCCGCAATACCTGGAGCTTCAGCCCTACAATAAATCCAAGCCAGTTCAGCCTTCATTGCTATTTATTGGTAACGAGTCCATGTAGCACTTACCAGAATGCACAAGCCCAACAACTTCAAGCTGTCGAACTATCGACTCCCTGGATTGTACTAGCTGGAAAAGGTGAACCAACATGTCATGCATGGTCTTCGCGAGTTTAAAACTATCCGGCATCCACTTGGTGGCAGTCACACTCTTGAAATTCGCGCCGACTTCAATTGCCCCACCCACGGCCACTGACGTATGTCTGGAAAATGCCAACTATTCGACGGCCAATCTTCGCACGATGCCCGGTCCCTGTCCTCTGCCTCTTGCGGTTTTTTCGTTCAGTCGTCGCCGTCGTTGTTCCTTCATTTCTGTAAGAAAGTCGAGACATCAAGATGGTAGATATCCAAAAAAGAGACCCAAGTCAGCCATAAATAATAAAAGGCACATACCGCACTATCTCTAATTCCTTTATGCTCCGGAGACCATGGTCAACAATATGCGACCAGATGTTCACATTGTACCAGCCTTCCAGGTGGTGTTTCTCTAGTGGAGAATTGGGATCATCCCACAGGGTGAGCCTGTCGATGATCAGGAAATGGGTCATTACTCACATGTTTGTCATCGAGGTATAACTGTTCAGTAATGTGAATACATACATTATGCGCAATACAATATCTACCCATTCGCAATCTGCGGTCATATTCCGCGTCCTCTCCAATGTATGATATCTTTGCCAGTGTTTTCCGTAGCTCGCTTGTTGTTGTCACCTGCATGTAGCAACTATCCATTTTAGTATCGTGAACAAAACCAAGAAGAAAAAAAAAAAAAAAAATTGCGTAATATCCACTCGCCTCCGCAAACTTCATCGAGTATTGGACGAACATTTTATCGACTTTGGGTGGTGGTCTCATAGCATCAGTGATTTCCTGCCAGTCCTTAGCGTCGAACATCGCCTCTGTCTCCGTGTTATCTAAATCGATGATCCAAGAGTGGGCCAGCAGCTCGTCTTTGTCACTCTTGCAATTTTCGAACAGGATGTTCTCGACGATGGTTCCTGACGACATTTTCCACTTCTTGCCATTGCTCATCTGTCTGTAGGTCTCCATAAAGCCGTTCAAGCCATTTTCTTTAAGCCCGTCTGTGTTCCCTTCCTCGGGCTCGTTTACGTTCCCCTCCTCGGGCTCGTCTACGTTCCCCTCCTCGGGCTCGTCTGCGTTCCCCTCCTCAAACTCGTCGAGAACATTTTCATCTTCGAAGCTTTATATGCATAGAGTATATGTCAAATAATATAAAATTCACAAATATCATTGACAAATCGGAGCAACCATACCTTAGCCGGTACCCATCTTCAGACGCCGAAGCGACGGAAGTGTTGTCGGCAGCAGTAACACCTCGCTTTGTCATTCCTTCCAATTTCGCATCTCTCCCCTTAGACTGTCGGAGTAATTCATTACCCAAAACTCGGCGACCGATGATGTCCGTCTTCAGATCCTCTCGTTTTGAATATCGTTCGGACCTGCGAAGCTCGGCTAGGGTTTCTGCAGTCCACATGGATGTGATTGCTCCTTCGAGAGCGCGCTAATTTGGATGGATAGCCGCATTAGCATTCAGACGAAGGTTTTGTGGCCAAAACAGAAGGCGTTACATACCTTGTTGACTCGTTGTGATAAGGCCACAAGGCCCAAGTCAGTCGAGTGGATCTTCCACAAGGAATGGTTTGTTGATTTCTCTTTTTTCTCCTTGATTCTCTTTTATAGAAAAGATAAAGATGAAAAATAATTAACCAAACCATACGAATCAACTAGTCAATTTCACGTAATGGTATATTGATCGCCACAACTCGCGCACCTACAGTTGGAGCTAGGTCCAGACTGTAGCAGCTCCCCGTTTCAGGCAAGCAAACTGTTTGCCTTCTGCGACCTAGTCGCTCGACAAACTGTCGCAGGGTATGGTTGGGCAGCGCTGGTATATAACATAATGAAAAATGCAGACCTTCAGTTCAATTGAGAGATCTCGTGGGCATCACTTCCAAACGGATGCTGGTTCAAAATGATTTATAACTCTCTTGAAAGAGCGTAATGAGAGGTATGTTTCGATGCGTCTGGCACTTGTTTAATGAAGTACATGTCCCAGTCGGATAAGCTACCCCAGTCCGCTGGGTTACGATTCCAGTACTCTTGAGGGTAGAAAGGAAACGCCAGTTAAAATCTACTTGCTCAAGACGCGCCACCAAACGTGAAGATAAATGTAGGGTATTTCCTTGTACATTGCATACTCACCCGGGTGTAAAGTAGAACCAGCCTTGGTGTTATTCATCTTACCTCTTGAGTGGAAGGTACCTACGTAGAAGAATATATTTGTTAGATCACTGTACTGTCTGAGGGATACTAACTTAATCCCCGAGAGATGCTACCGAAATGAGGCGAAGTAGAAGACCGTTAAAAAAAAAAAAAAAAAAAGTGGCAGGAAAATGGAAAAACACCAAAAATCAATTGCCTGAAATATTGATGGAGTGTGCAAGGGGATGTCAAAGAATAATGGGAGGTAAAAGGGTTGAAAATCACAGACAAATAACGGCAAATTGTGTGGGGCAGACAAATAGGCAGTCAGAAAAAAAAGACGACAGGCTTACCCGATGTGAAGTTGAGCACAGTGAGGATGCAGGTTTAATAGGGCAAAAACTGATAAGACGCGTGTTTGATGATACTTACAGTAGATGTGTCGCGTTCGCGTTGGTGTTGTGATCCAAATTCCTTTTCGCGCCAAATTTTGGACCAGTCAACGTCATCAAATTACCCAGGGAAAGCCCCGATTTCTCTCACTTGAACCCTGTCTCGCGAAAAACACCAACATCCACAAGTCAAAACACATACGCCTTCCCCCCTTCTTTTCTTCGGAATACACTTCCACTCACCCTTCTGACTCACAATAAATGTACCAGCATACAACGTCGGCGATCCCGTACCCTGAAACGCCTTGTACGGAATGCAAATGTCATTGTAATAGATAAGGAGCTCGGCGAGCTCGTTTGAGAACCTGCGCCAGTGTACACTGAGGTGCGTAATGACGCCAATGGCAAGGTGGTAATCCCAAACCCCTTAACGCACATCCATGCCCTTTTTCCGAACACAAAGTATTTGCCCTGCCGCACTCGCTCAACAACAGTACCAACCTCTCAACGACCCCTCCTCACACAGACCGGCCGACCACTCCAAATATCCTACGGGGTCGACGAATTCCGCCAGCGCACCTGAATACTCACCGCCGACCTTTACGAGCTCATGCATGCCTACGTCGATCAACAAGGTTGGTTGTCATGGTCTGAATCGCCCGAGAAGAAAAGCACGTTTGCATTGACCGATGAATGGAACACCCTATTGCGTTATTGACAACTTCATATCTTACCCCGGCCTCCTACAGCCTCTTACTACTGTTGTGTCTCCCTCACCGCCAACTCGACGGAGCACCACGCGCCGCTCGCACTTTCGGTTTTGGGTGCCGCGGAGTAGAACGCGTCCGTGTCACGACCGGGATCAACGTCATCGTGTAAATGAAGAGAGAGGGCGGAGGAAGAGAGTGGAGGAAGAGGTCACGGGGGTGGCTGGTTATTCGGGTGAGCAGGTGGGAGGAAGGGAGGGGGGAGGGTTTGATTTTGGCGTGCTTAATTTTTTGCGTGAAGGGGTGGGTTGAAGGAGTAGTAGAGTAAGAAGAATAATGAAGAGGGTTGATATATGGGATGACAATGTGTTTATTACGGCGATGGTTTCGTAGGACGCTCGATCAATTGGCATGACTATCCATTGCCCAGCCTTGCTTATTTAATTATCAACTTGGTCTTTCCACTTCAACCCTCAGTACCAGACCAGTTTGCGAAAGTCAACACAGGCAACACACTCCTCCTCCATTTCTCCATCCAGTACGTTAAACACACTCACTCCTCTTTCGTTTCGTCACGTCTTTCTCACAGGTCTAATTTCTCCCCCAAACAGCTGGTACCGCGGCTCCACGCTCACCAACCCCATCGCCTCCGCACTACCTCTTGGGTGCGGCCCGTAACCCCTCTCTGCTCGCCGTCCTCGTCGCCTGTGCGCTCACATGGCTGGGCACCATCGCCGCGTGCATCGCATTCTACCGCGGTCTGGGGACGCGAAGGTAGCCATGATATTGGGCAGAAGGAGAGGGCTCCTGGAGGGCGTGTTTAAAATTTTTTCGCGATGAAAGAGAGAAAGAGAGACAAGATTTGTGGAGATTGGGAAGGAGGTACATTTGTAGGGAGGTGGAATAGAATAGAGAAGGAGGGGTGTCCTGAGAAATCAATATAGTGATCTCGAGAGTCGGTGGGAATGAATCAACATCAATTTATTCGCTGAAATTTCAACCACGCTACGATATTACGATCAGGGAAATCAACGTTTATTATCAGCCACGTCAACTGTCGCCACTGGTGAATACTGTGGTACCCAGAGTGCGTAAAATCGGATCTCAAAGAGTAGTAAATATGGCAGATTAGATGTATCCGTGTGCAAACCAGCAAACAATCAACACTGAAGGAACGAATGTGACGACGGCATTAAACACCATAGCTCGGAAAAAACACCGTTGACGCTCCCTCCATAAGAAGCCATCATTCCCAATGGCAGTGGCGAATGGCGCCAGGAGGCGAAGCATGCTTTAGGTGGTCACAAACATATCGTTTTTCTGTAGCAATAAGCGTGGCGCCACGCCTGGGATTGAGTCAACCTTAGCGCTCCCAAATTGAGAGAAGGTAAAACATGCCATTTTATTGTTTCGCATATAGCATTCAGTTTATAATTATAATTACATATCGCTGCATTTTAATTCTTATATATTATACTAACGTTTTTTGACCTCGTTCACCCCGTACATACATTAATGGTCTGCTCTCCAATATATTAAAGTGGTGCTGACTTTGTGAAACCAACAAATGTCATTACACACCCAGTGAAAGATGTCACGGAAGGAGACATGGCTGGGCTGGTGGCGATGGAGGAAAGGTTGAAGGAAGTCGGAGATGGCGGGGTCAGAGGAGGGAATATCCAAGGAGATTGTGACAATGACGCGATATTCCAGATCCAGTGCGAAGAAAACATCAAATACAGGAACACAGTCCTCGCGCGAAACCTAAATCCCTATTTTCTTTCATGGCCATGGTCGGGTCAACATGCGCGCCCAACAAAACAGTATGATGACCCATCGGGTTATTGCACCTATGGTAAAACTTGACCCTCGCTTACCCTAATACGATGAGTTCTGACAGCCCACTCCCCGTCAAGACGGTCTCATTGTCAGTACGAGGGTGCGAGCATGGAGAGAGTAACGACCTTGTCGGTGACAGGCGGGGAATCCGCGACCGATCGTGCAAGTACCCAACCCTGCCGCCCCAGCACCCCATCAGCAATCTGACATAGGTCGTCCGAAAGGCTGTCCTGGTCCACCCAGTCGTACTTGGCATCAAGCTACAAACAAATCTTCATGAAGTGCTCGTATCCGCGTCGGTAAGGGAGTACTCGCATCCAGAGATCGAGGTGTCGTCGTAATGCGCTTTGAACCACCGCTCCCACATGGAGGTCGTGGCCACGTTTGCGTTGAGGTGACTCGTGAGGGCAGAGATGAAGTCATGGCGTGCGGCGATGTGCAGGAGAAAATCCGGCGGGAAATGGTTGATAGCAGAGGAGGCGGGGCGAGTGGGAGTTCAGACCAAAGAGGGTGCTATTGAGGTGAGCGGGAAGGATGTTCAGCGTGCAGTTGACTTAGATTGTGTGTGGGGGGGGGGGGTTACGGATGATAGAAAGCAGTGTTGTAGAAACTTTAGAAAGTGAATGCGGCTATCAATGGCCAGGGTTAGGGTTAGGAATAAAGTTCTTTATTAACCAACATTTGACACTTTGCACTTGATACTTACACAAACATGCAAACACTGCTCACAACCCAGACTACGCTGTATCTCGAAGGTATGTTTGAACAGAGTGAACTGTTGATTGCAGCTGTCTGACGAGTTCCAACTGGCGATCTGTGCGTATTTGCTCATCCATCTGTTCTACTTCAGGTAGGATTGACCCCGAGAATGTACTCGCGCTGGCCGAGTCTCTGAAGCAGAACACAACGCTTACCGAGCTGAAGCTCTTCAGTATGTCAGAAATCAGTGTGTGACTGTTTGAATGTGGGTGATTCGATCCAGCTGACCTATGCATATTTAGGGAATAATATCGGCACTAAAGGTGCCTGTGCTCTGGCCGAGTCTCTGAAGCAGAACACAACCCTTACCCAGCTGAATATCTCCAGTATGTCGGAAATTAGTGGTGACTGTTTGAATGTGGGTGATTCAATCCATCTGACCTGTGCGTATTTTGTGCATTTTTCAGGGAATAACATCCGCGCTAAGGGTGTCCGTGCTCTGGCCGAGTCTCTGAAGCAGAACACGACCCTTACCCAGCTGAATCTCTCTGGTATGTCGGAAATCAGTGTGTGACTGTTTGAATGTGGGTGATTCGATCTGCTGACCTGTGCGTATTTGTGCATTTTTCAGTAAGTAGCATCAAAGATGTGGGTGCCTGTGCTCTGGCCGAGTCTCTGAAGCAGAACACGACGCTTACCCAGCTGAATCTCTTTGGTATGTCGGAAATCAGTGTGTGACTGTTTGAATGTGGGTGATTCGATCCAGCTGACCTGTGCGTATTTCAGGGAATAGCATCGAACATGAGGGTGCCCGTGCTCTGGCCGAGTCTCTGAACCAGAACACGACCCTTACTCAGCTGAATCTCGAAAGTATGTCGGAAGTCAGTGTGTGGCTGTTTGAATGTGGGTGATTCGATCCAGCTGACCTATGCGTATACATTTAGTTAACGGAATCGGCGATGAGGGTGCCCGTGCTCTGGCCGAGTCTCTGAAGCAGAACACGACCCTTACCCAGCTGAATCTCTCTGGTATGTCGGAAATCAGTGTGTGGCTTTGAAAGTGGGTGATTCGATCCAGCTGACCTGTGCGTATTTGTGTATTTTGCAGGGAATAGCATCGGCAATGAGGGTGCCCGTGCTCTGGCCGAGTCTCTGAAGCATAACACGACCCTTACCCAGCTGAATCTCTCCTGTATGTCGGAAATCAGTGTGTGGTTGTTTGAATGTGGGTGATTCAATCCAACTGACCTGTGCATATTCATTTAGATAACTCTATTGGCGCTGAGGGTGCCCATGCTCTGGCCGAGTCTCTGAAGCAGAACACGACCCTTACCCAGCTGAATCTCGAAAGTATGTCGGAAATCAGTGTGACTGTTTGAATGTGGGTGATTCTTTCCAGCTGACCTGTGAGTATTTGTTCATTTTTCAGGGAATAGCATCAGCCATGAGGGTGCCCATGCTCTGGCCGAGTCTCTGCAGCAGAACACGACATTTACCCGACTGAATCTCGGGAATTCTGCATAATAGACCTTGGCAATACATCTGATCTCTTGAGGATAACAATTATATATAATAGATACAAGCATGCTATATACCCAAACAATATATCTAAACAATATTTGAATAGTTTAATATAAATAATTACAAGTCTGTCAGAACCTCTATAGATATTTTAGTAAAGATAAGAAAGTTTGATACTATTTAAGATAAATAACAATATTTTCTATATATTGATAATATTTTCTATATATTGATAAGTAGTTAGATCTTTTATATATTTTATATAGTTAATAGAATTATATAGTATGTCTTATATAATAATAATTTTTATTAGATAATAATTAAGTATATATTTAGATATATTAAAAAAAAGTATATTATATACTTATATTAAATAATAATAATAATAATAATAGATTAAGCAGAAGTATTATATATTTAGTTATTTAGTATTTATAATACTAATTAAACTAGAGATATAGATAATATAGATTTATAATAAAATATATTTTATAGTAAATATATAAGTAAAGCTTATTAGTGATATTATATATATAATATATTAAGTATAATTAAAAAAGTTATATAATTATATAAATTACTAGAAAAGTTATAAATTATATTTAAAAATGAGATATTATATTTAAAATATATCTCTATAAAATACATAATAGTTAATATTATAATAAAAACTCTTCTAAAAAAAATTTTAACATTTATATTAATAAAATAAAACTTATTATAATTTATATAATAATTTCTATACTATTATAATATTTATATATCTTTTAGATTATTTAATATTTAACTTTAAATAAATATAAAGTTAACTATAATTTTTTTTAA
>RBNI01002697.1:0-17775 GCA_003990745.1 Jimgerdemannia flammicorona | reverse complement strand
TTTTTTTTTTGTTTTTTTTTTTTATAGTCACTTGGACTCCATCCTTTATTAACCCATCTATCCCATAAAAGTACATTGATCCTAATCCCTAACTGATCCCCCAGGGGGGGCTGCCCCCTCCTACCCCTCCCCGATGAAATACCACTTTGTCCAACACAATCCCCACCCTCCCACTACTTTGCTCACAGATTCTAGTTACCAAACTGCGCCGTCACTCCCCCAGAGGGCCCCAGCCAATCCACCATCCAGTCAGCAGATTCCCCAACACTGTACTACCTTCTCCTGCAGTCCCATCTACCACCCCTCCTCAAATACAAAGAGCCAATGACCTGCCAGTCCTACCCACACTGCCAACACCCATCCTACAGTAAGCCAACTATCACCCACCCCCCCCACTAGCCGAGATTTCAAGTCATTCCAGCGGCCCCCCACACCAACTGGCCTCTACTCTACACCCAGTCTATTCCCGATTACTATCCAAAAGTCCCCCAATACCTCACACTCTCTAGCCAATGTTCCGGCATCTGCACCAGACCCCCAGCCTGCCCTACATTGTAACACTCCTCACACTCAAAGTGGCCACTGTCCACCAGATGCTTAATATGGAAATTCAATATGACATTCCTCTACAGCACCTACCACTATACCACCCAGTATTTAGGAGGAAGCCACCTTCATACCTTAGCACTCCAAGACCAGATACCCACCCAGTCCCACTCCTCGCCGATCTCTGCTGCCTGCCAGCCACTTGGTCAAAGATCTAGGCCAAGACCCTGCTGACACTCCACTCTATCCCCGATATCAAATGTTGCAAGTAGGGCACCCCCCAGGAGCAGCCTATCCCAACTCCACATATTGGGCCCCCACATCACCTCCCCCTCATTGCCCTGCTAACGCAGGCCAATTCTGTGCACTCCCTCTACCACTCCCCACCAAAAGCCCTTGAATCGCAGCTGCCAAGCACTATTCAGCCCCACCATAGAGAGCAGATCTCCAGAGGACCCTTGAGGGGAGGATCTCATCTCCCACATCTTTTGCAGCAGAGGCACCCAACCCCCACCCTGCAGTTCAGCAGCTCTCTTCAACCACCAGGCTCGCAAGCAGTGCAACCGCTTGGGGAAATCCACAAGGCCTAGACCCCCCCTGACCACTGGTATCACCAAAGTATCCCAACTGACCTGGACCCTCCTCTCTGCCCAAATCCAATCTCTAGCCACTTTCATCAGCCTCTTCACAACCCATGCTGGGAAGTCCAGGTGATAGGCCACATACTATAGCTTGGAGAATCAATATACATTTAGTATTGACACCTGCCCTGCCAGAGAGATATAGCGGCCTCCCCAACCTCGAAGGGCCTCCCCCCAGATGGTCACTCTGCTCTCCCACCACACTTGAGGCAGGACTGAACCATACACAGAGAAGAAGATGCCCAGATACCACACTACCTCACCAGTAGGGACAATTGTTCCAATGATGTCCCCACCCACTAGCCCATTCCCTAGCACCATCATCTCACACTTATTCTAGTTGAGCTTCGCCCCAGAGTGAGCCTCATACCACTCCACTGTCTCCTTAAGTGCCCTGACATCTGCCATAGACCCAAGTCCAACCACCATGTCATCAGCAAAGGCCCCCACCTTCCACACTATATCGTATATAGAGAGCCCCGCCACCTTTCAGTGAATCCTATCCATCAATGGCTCCAGTAAAAGGGCATAGAGAATAGGGGACAAAGGATCCCCCTGAGGAACTCCTCTTCCTAAGGAAAATGTCAGACCACAGTATCCATTACCATCAGTGCCGCCCGACTGCTCCCCAGCAGACTCAACATAGAGGCCCGAAATCTTGGAGGAACACCAATTCAATCCAACACCCTGCCCAGCCAAACCCACCATACCTGGTCATATGCCTTCTCCTGGTCCAAGAAAACCAACCTTCCATCAAGTCCACAGGTCTGGGCCCCTTCAATGATACCATGAACCTACACAGTCCCATCTCTTATAAGCCTGCCCCCAAAAAAGCCCTGCTGCTCCTCCCCCAGCACCCCTTGGACAACTTTCTGCAGCCTAGTGATGATCACCTTAGTCACCATTTTCCTGTCCATATCCAGAAGCATAATCAGCCTCCAATTCTTCCAGTCCTCCCTTCTCCCCTTATCTTTGTACAATAAGGCCACCCACCAGCCCAAGGTCTTGCTCTCCAACCCACTCACCCCTCTGAATAACATGGTCACAGAGGGCAGTCATCTCACCCAAAACTCCGGGGACCTTCACCATCTTTTTCCAGAAGTCCCACGGCAATCCATCCTCCCCTGGTGATGTTCCAAGTTTAGTTGCTGCAAGGACACTCTGGATCTCCTCTCCTTGCACCAGTAAGATCAAGTCACCTAATTCAGCTACTTGTGGTGATCCCCACTCCTCTAGTGTATCGGCAATCACTGCCTCGTCTGCACCCCCTTCTTCCTCACTCCACAAACCCTGCCATCACTCCTTCAAAACTCCTAGGATTTGTTGTGTACCATGCACCATGTCCCCATCGGCATCCAGGACCCTGTCCCACCTATACCACACTCTCCTAGCATTGAGGAGTCTCGATAAGTACCTAGTAGGCCACTCACCCTCCTCAAGCCCCTGCCACCATAACCTGGCAGCCATACCTCACATATGAGTCTCCTCCTCATCTCACAACACCTGTTGTAGTTCCACTATCTCCAATTTCGCCCTCTCTATCCTCCAGTCCTCTACTCCATCAGAAGTGAGCAGATCCACCCAATCCAATTGCAGTCTCCTCAGCCTATTGGAAGTACACTTTGTGTGCTCCCTCCTCTGCCTCCCAGCCTCCCTACTGGCTCCTCTCCAATAGACCCTCACAGCCTCTTTCAAATGTCTCCAACAGACATCCACAAACAAACCCTCATGCCTCCATACAACAACCTTTGCCTGAATGTCCTCCACCCATGAGTTCCACAACCCCTTCTCGGCCAGCAGGGAGGAGTTAAGGTACCAATGTCCAGGTCCATCTCCACTCCCCCCAAACTGCCCCTGCTCCAACAGTCCCCAGTGGTCAGACCATGGGCACCACTCCACCTCTAATGACTTCCAAACATCGGAACCCCAATACTCAGCCATCAGAATCCAGTCAATTCTGGTACCTAAGCCATTTACCCAATGTGTATAGACCCTGGTATTGCCCCACCACGTTCTGCCCATATCCCCCAAGGAGCTCAACCTCTCCACCTCCTCCCATGCACCCAGCCCTCCACTTCTCCCCCCTGCACTTCTCCCTCCATCAGTTCTGTCTAGGTACTGGTCCTGAACCATATTAAAGTCCCCCCCCAGAACATCAACCCCTTCCTCCAAGAGAATACCCTCCTCCATCAGCTCCTCGATCCATGCAGTTCTCTCACCCCTAACTGCAGGGCAGTAGCAAGAGCCAACTCTCACCGACTCCCACACCAGCCTCTGCCAATCTCCCCAGACCAAGTGATTACCCCAGCTCCTGATACACGCCAAGTCCCCTCTACCCTTTCTCACCAGAATCGCCAATTTTCCAAACCAAGCAGTAGCCCCACCCCATTCCCTAGTCCACTCCACCCTATCATCCTCATCCTCACACCTCACATCCTGTAGTAAAAAGAGGTCTGCCTCCAATCCCTTAAGCCAAGTAAAAATGTTCTTATGCCGTCCAGATCCCCGCAACCCATTCACATTCAAAGAGAAAATGGTAGTTGTACTGTTCATAGGAATAATGTTAGATAATGATCCCATTCTCTACAAGTCCGCATTCCGCTCCTCCTGTATCAAGTCCAATTCATGTTCAGCAGCTCATTCCCTTTCCCCAGCTTTCCATATCTCCAGCCCTTCCAGAAGTTCTACCATTGCCCCATCTTCTCTCTCCTCAAAGTCCTCTCTATACTCTAAACAAGCCTCCCTCCAGAACTGCAAACCATGATGCTCTGCCCAACAGTAGGCTGCTCTCTCACCTGCAACCACTGCCAGCTCCGCCTTCCTTACCTCATCGACCTCATAACCCTCCTCCTCTAGGAAGATCATAAGAATCTCCCCCCTCAGCGCCTCCACCACACCATCACTATGCAGAATCTATTCCCAATGCTCCTCAGGCATTGCCTGCAGGTCCACCTCTCTCAATGTATCTGCTGCAAGGTTATCCATCACCTTGCTCATCCACAGCAAATTCCCCACCTCCTTCCCTCCTGGGGTCACCAGCCATCCTGCATCCAATATTGTGGTGTCCACACCTACACTGGTGGTCTCATCCCATCCCTCCTCAGGGACATCCACCAGCTCATCCTTGCTAGCTGCCACTATGTGGCCCCCTTTCTCCACATCTGGGACCCCAAAGCACACCCACTGGGCCCCCTTCATCACCACATCCTCTGTTGTCCTTCTCTTTACTGCCGGGCCCCTTCGCCATATCTCTCTGGCAGAGCAGGTATCAATTCTGAATATATACTGGTTCCCCAAGCTGTGGTATGTGGCCTATTACCTAGACTTGCCAGCGTGGGTAGTAAAGAAGCTGTCAAAGATGGCTAGAGATTGGATTTGGACAGGGAGGAGATCCCAGATCAGTTGGGATACTCTTGCAACATCAGTGGTCAGGGGAGGTCTTGGCCTTGTGGATTTCCCTAAGAGGTTGTACTGCTTGTGAGCCTGGTGGTTGAAGAGAGTAGCTGAACTGCAGGGAGGGGGTTGGGTGCCTCTGCTACAGAAGGTGTGGGAGATGAGAACCTCCCCTTGAGGGTCCTCTGGAGATCTGCTATCTTTGGTAGGATTGAATGGAAATCGGTGGCTGCAGTTTAAGGGCTTTTGGTGGGGTGTGGTAAATGGAGTACACCACATTGGCCTGTGTTGGCAAGGCAATAAGGAGAAGGTGATGTGGGGGCCTAATATGTGGCGATGGGATAGACTGCTCCTAGGGGGTGCTCTACTTCCTATGTTTGATATTGGGGATGGAGTGGAGTATCAGCAGGGTCTTGGCCTGGATCTTTGGCCAAGTGGCTGGCAGGCAGTAGGAATCAGTGAAGAGTGGGACTAGGCAGGCATCTGGTCTTGGAGTGCTGAGGTGCGGAGGTGGCTTCCTCCCAAGTTCTGGGTGGTATGGTGGAGAATGCTGTAGAGGAATGTCATGTTGAATTTCTACACTGGGCATCTGGTAGATGGTGACCACTTCGATTGTGAGGAGTGTTATAATATTGGGCAAGCTGGGGGTCATATGCAGACACCAGAACATTGGTTGAGAGAGTGTGCGGTTCTGGGGGACTTTTGGATGAAAATAGGGAATAGACTGGGTGTGGAGCATCGGCCGGCGGGGGAGGGGGGCCGCTGGGAGGACTTGAGATCTCAGCTAGTGGGTGGGGTGGGTAATAGTTGGCTCACTTTAGAGTGGGTGTTAGCAGTGTGGGTGGGACTGGCAGGTCATTGGCTCTTTGTATTTGAGGAGGGGCGGCAGTTGGGGCTGTAAGAGAAGATGTTAAGGTGGGAGAAGCTGTTGGGGGATCTGATGACTGGATGGTGGGTGGGTTGGGGTCCTCAGGGGGGGCAACATCGCAGTTTGGTGATCAGGATCTGTGAGCAGAGTGGTGGGAGGGTGGAGATGGTGTTGGACAAAGTGGTCTTTCATTGGGAAGGGGTAGGAGGGGAGGGCCCCCCTAGGGGGATCGGATAGGGGGTGGGATCAATGTATTTATATAGGATAGATGGGTATAATAAAAGAAGGAGTCCAAGTGACTATAAATATATATATATATATATGATATTAGAGTGATAAGTTTATCCTTAAATTTTCAGTTTGTTAAAATTTTAGCAACTTTAACATTATACTACTATTGTTTATGAATTCATCTATAGTTCATGAGTTAATCTTAAATTCTATACATATTTCAAGTTTGAGCAATCTATGTAAATGAACTTAGAAGATTTTAGATAATCATACTAAGTATATATATATAATTCAAGATAATATTAGTAGTGATGATTTATCTTTATCTAAATTATCTGAGTTTTATACTAACAGCTTAATTCAAGAACAAAAAAGCCCATTATTTAGTAAAAATAATGATTCAATTTAAGAACCAGAAAGTCCATCATTTAGCAAAAATGATAATTTAATTTAAGAGAAAAGATAATCATTTAGGGAGAATAATAATTTAATTCAAGATCAGAGAAGCCCATCTACTATATTGGAGTTCAGTAAGGATTATATTATCTATAAACCAACTGGTAGTCAGATTATCAATAGTAAGGAAATACTTATATAGTATAATGAATTTATTTTCAAACTTAGATAGGTATATATAATTGATGCAAATAATTCTTTATATCTTTAAAAGAATGATAGAGAAATTTGACTCACAAATCTATTATTTTAAAGTAGAAATATATTACAAAAGATTGCAAATAAACTTCTTAATATATTTGCAGATAGAAGAATTTCAATGATGAATGGGCTCCTCTAGCTCATGAACTCAAGAGAGATAATAAAACTTTTAGATATAGTAGCTAAAAATGGAGTAATATATAATTAAACAGTTAATGTTTCTGTTAAATAGATGAATATTCAGTAATTCTCTTTTTCAAATTAGCTCTTCAATTACAAAGTTTTTAACATTACTCAAACATATGTCCAAAACTTGAACTGATGAATATATACTATTCTATTGAGATCAACTTACTATTCTATATAAGCTGATGTTAAATACTTTGTTTAAGAATAATATGAAATTTAAAATAGAGAAACAACATATTGTAGATAGTATATAAAAGTACTTTGAAATATATTAGAGTAATTTTTAGTTATAAACACAGGTAAAATAATAATTAATTTTAAGTTTACAGGTAATTAGTCAGTATACTCATTGTTTACAAACTATAATTCTTTTTTCAAACTATAAGAGAACTCCTACTTAATACAACAGTAATCCCAGTATTACTTGAGATTGACTAAATACATTATAATCTGCTTGGATATACTAAAATATATCCACTATATATGTCTATTAGTAATTTTTCTAAATATATTTAGTGAACATACTTATAAAATACATTTTCAGTAATTGTATATTTTCTAATTATTATTGAAAAGACTCTCAAGAAGACTGAAAAAGACTTCTTCCATAAAGAAAGAGTAGTTCTATATTATAGATATATGTTATGAGTACTTTGTAAACTATCTGTAGTAGAAAAAAGATAATATTTATAATTATAAAATTATTTAGATAAAAATTTTATTTGATAGCTAATCATGAACATATTTTATAGTAATATTATATATTATATATAGGCCAGATAGCAAACTTCATGATTGCTATCCAGTAGTTATATCCTTTATGATCAATTATCTAGAGATATATTTGATCTGTCTAATTTATATAAATCAAGCCTGCCCAAAATGTATGGTCCCTTGCTTGCAAATTTTATATCTTGATAAGATATATTCTCTAAAAACAGTTTCTGAGATCCAGAGAGCAATTGTAAATACACAGATTTACCATTTGAAAGATAAATATAAAATAGCTGAGAAGAGCCTTCAAAAGTATAAATTGTAGAGACTAACTATATATTTTTATTTTACTTATTTTTGAATAAATATTTTTTACTAACAATCATATCATCTATCAACCTAACTCCAGAATATACTATGAGAACTACAATACCTATTATAAATATTTATTTAATAATTATACTTGATATGCTTTATTAAGTAAAAAATATGTCTAAGAACACTTGGTCAATTTAACTCTTAATCTTATTAAGAGTTAATTTGATATACATATGGCAAACCTACTTATACAAGAGCTAGATCCCTATATTTGGCCTATTTCTTGATATTCCAGGCTTAAAAAATTCTCTACTAAAATTTCAAATCTTAATTAAATAACTATAGCCAAATATCAATAACTAATATATATGAGTATTATATATATTATAATAAGTTTATGAACTATTTGTAAACTCTTTAACTAAAAAAAAAATTCCTTTAAAAGATATTCCTCTCATATGTAAGAGGGATTTTCAAATTACTTAATATTGTCAAATGTCTCATAATATTTATTGAGTAATACTTTTATACTTCATCATTAGTTCAGACTGAAAAAAACACTTATAGATCAAGATATATTATTATCTCAATTAAATAAATTAAAAGAGCAGTTTACAGAGATCTTATCAAGTTTACTAAACTTTGAAAAACTCTACTCTCTGCAGCACATTTCTGAGTCAACTCAAACATTTGATATATTAGATAATACTGATATAGAGATAACTGAACATCAATATTATATGAAAGTTAAGATATCATATTAATGAATAAATAAATGTGATTCTCTTCTTTAAGTTATTAAGTTTGTAGAGTACCAAATAGTACTTAAGAATAAGCTCAATAATGTTATAACCAGTAAGCTTATAGATATCTTAAGCTCATCAATAACTAAGAAATACTAGTATCTGAGTATTAGTATCCTTGAAGATATACTCTATATTGATAAAGTTTCAAGATTATTTAGACTATATAATCTTGAACTTATTACTCAGATATTTTTCATACCCTTCAGTTTGTTTCTGGAAATAGATATTATCATTGAGTAAATAAGAAAAATCTTTTCAAACTTTCAAATCTAACAGTAAGTTATTTATACTAAGTCAGTCTATAAACTTTTTTGTGATATTTCTAACATCTCTTCTTGATCTCTATAGATTAATATCTTTACTACTTTATCAATTAGAGTTCATGACTCATTTGTAGATATAAAATTAGATTTGGTTATATTTTGCCAACTTGTCTGCTACAAGTGATAGTTCTATGAGAGTCTATGATATGACTGAGTAGTATTGTATAATCTTGCAAACAAGTAGTTTGAGATAAGATAAGATATAGATAAATATCTTTTTATCCAAGTTTATCTTCTCTTCAAAATTGAGCAAAAAGTTATAAAGAGAGGATTTTTTTATTAAAGTTATATAGATCACATATTTTATACTTTACTGATAAATAATATAAATCTGATAGAATGGTATAAGGTCATATGTTGGCATATCAAGTTGTCATCTCAACACTCCTGCTCAATGAGATATGTAATAAAAAAAAAAAAGAATACAAACTAGAATAGAAGCAAACTAGAGTAAACTAAATATAACTAATGGAGTACTATCTAGATAACTACAGAAGGTCAAAATTCCCTACTTATAAGTATGAAAATAGATAAAGAATATAGTAAATGACTGGTAATATAGGTCTGGACTAATATAGAAATTTTCACAGGTTGAAAAGTATTCCAAAATATATCTGAAAATATCTAAAATATCTATTTATAGGTGAATAATACAAAGAATGTAATGTATATAATTCTCTTATAGATGAGAGATGTAACCAACAAATATATATATAGTATAAGGCTTTTAATAGTCTGAAAAGTATCCTGTGATCAATTAAATGCTGGTATATAGCTTGTAAGACCCATTCCTTTAGTGTATTGCTCAAACTTTGGCTTTGGAAGAGCTTTGGTCAATGAGTCTGCAATTATATACTCTGTGGAGATATATTCTAGATATGTAGCACTGTTTTCTATATATTATAACAGTGATCCCAGAATGATGACATCAGCATAGGAGACAGTCTTTCCTTGCAAGCTACCAGATCAGAGTACAAGAAGATCATACAGTATATGAGATGAGCAATGATGACCAACTGTGAGTCATTGTGATCACAGTATAAGCATCCTGAAGAATATAAAAGAAGGATCAAGGAACTGCAGTAATAGCAACCAATAAGATCCACCAATCTCAAAACAGCTCAAAGACTCACTACAAATGAAATACCTGCTGCTTGCCAAACCTCAAGGTCAAGGAACCAATAAGGCACCTTGGTTGAAGAAAGGATATTCTAAGACATCAGAAGAGCCATGAGGAACTGCTCCAGAAGAACTCCTAGTATCAATCTGAGTACTGGTGACCTCTATCACTATATTCTCTACCATTGTAAAAAGGAAACAAGGATCACTATTGCTACCAAATGCCTCCAAATGTGGCAGGAATATGAAATAGGAAATCTCTTCTGCCAGGAGTTCCCACAGGCTAGCACTCAAGAGCTACAAGATACCACTCCCATGAATATATATAAAACAAGGATAGCTAAGAAGATCCATCAGATCTTCAGGCATACACTATGGTCAATCCCCAACTTAGAGTATATTAGAGTCTCAGATTTTAGAGATCTGTCATCCTGCCATATCAATACACTAGAAGCCAGAGTGGCCACAGAAGCCCAGTCCACTATCACCCTCAATAGTGATGAAGTAGAAGACTTCTGGCAGAACACATCTTTCACTGATACCATTCAGGTGACACAAGACTCAGATGATACTTTTTACAATGTTTTTAGTGAAAGAAGACTATCAATATAGATAGCAACAATTGCACTGGTGAGCATGCTGGCCAGGGGAGCAGTAGTGCCTTTGGCTGACAGTAAGTAGAGAGGAGTGGAGATAGTTTGGAGATGCCATGGGCCTCTATGGCCAGCTGAGGTACTGGTGGTGGAGGGAGAGGTGGTCTGAGGCAGTGAGGAGAGGAGAGGTTGACCTTTGCTGATAAGGTCAAGATGGGGAGGATGGCCTCTGGTCTGGATGGTTGGCTGGGCCTGGGGAAGGTGTCAAGGGCTACTACTGGAGAACTGGGAGACATGTCCAAGAGAGCATCGAGCAGTAGGGGAGTGGGGAGAGTAGGGGCTGGAGATGTGACTATTGATGGGACCATGACTGGGGATCTGGAAAATAATCCAGATGTGATGGCAGTTGATGGTTCAGGACAGAGGGTGGGCATGAGGCCCAGGGACCTGGCGAATGGGGTAATAGGCTTGGTATCAGTGCCATTACTTAAGAAATCAAGGTCAGAATTCACCATCACATTGTATTTCAGAGGCTTGGCAGTAACTGTGAGGATGATCTTGAGGCTGGTAGCATAGGAGGCAAAGGGGGCAGCATTGGTGAAGTTTTTGAAGGAGAAAGAAGGAGTTGAGGTGTGGTTTAAAGAAGAGGAAGTGTTGTTGACTGCCATGGAGAGGGGGGTGACAGTGGGTGGAGTTGTGGTCTCTATGGTCAGGTGTATGTGCTGGGACCCCTGAGTGATACAGTTGATGGTGTTGGATTTTCCTACAGTGTCGAGGGAGAGGGCCAGGGAGTTGATTGTGGGGGCAGTCAAGGAGTGTGGGGAGATTGTGGACATTGGGTTCAAGGTCTGGGAAGGAACAGAGCTCCAGACTGGTGACATTGATGTCTGAGTGAGGCTGGCCAGAAAGGAGAACATGGGGAAGATGAGGGATTGGCCAGCAACTCTGAAGTGGGGACTGGTAGAGTACAAGGTCATGAGGGTAAAGGGGACTCTAGAAGAGGAGGAAGATTTGCTTGAGGCTCTTGAGGATCTGGAGGGGGCAGTCGAGAGGAGGAGATTGGCTTGGCAGGAGTACGAAGTGAAGACAGTGGTAGAAGTAGTCGAGGGGAAGAGGACCAGGGTGAACAAGGTGACCTGGGAGAAGATGCAAGGGAGGAGAATCCAGAAGAAGCTGCTGGAGACATTGGGTGGCAGTGGGGCTGGTGGTAGCACAGGAGATAGGAGAGCAGGATTGTATGTAAGTGACTAGGTAGAGGAAAGTGGGATGGCCTGAGGTGGGGCCCAGGATGGACCAAGGGAGGAGAGGCAGGGCAGTATGGAGGCAGATGCAGAAATGAGTGAAGGAGTCCACTCTCAGTATAGTGTCTCAGGTGGGGCAGAGGGTGAGGAGGAGTTACTGGATGTTCCAGATGAGAAGTGGGATGAGTCAGTGAGGAGGAGCACTTTGGTAGACCCAGGGGTGAGGGGTGATCAGATCACCCAGGATATGGCAAAGGCAGTAGATGAGGAGAAGTGGCTGTGGAAAACTTTGGAAGGGGTGGCAGCAGAGGAGCTGGGGGGAGAGGACTTCCAGGTTATAGAAGAAAGGCATTGAGAGGAAATCCTTCATAGAGAAGAGGTACCGAGGAAGGTTAGGAATGAGATCCTGGCAGTACTATTGGAATTGGTTGAATATCAGGTTGATGATCAGAGAGAGGAGGAACTCAGGGGGATTGTGAATGATAGGGCAGCATACTTGTGGAAAATGAGGAAGGGATTGGAGAAGTGGAGAGTGGTCTGTGTGGACTATCAGGCAGAGATGGAAGTGGTGGACAGGGTGGAATGTCAAGAAATCTTAGAGGCATTGGATGCTCGGGCTATAGCAGAGGGAGACTTGGAAGCAGAGTGGTGATTGGATCTGGCTGGGGATGAGATGAGCATGGAATACTAGGCTGGGTTATCATATTCAAATATTATTCAATATGAACAGTACAACTAGAATATTCTCTTTGAATATGAATGGATTGAGGGGGGTGGCTTGGTGAAGGTTCATATTTGGTTGGCTCAAGGGACTGGATGCAGATCTCTTCTTACTACAGAATGTACATTATAAGACAGATGTGGACTTTCAGGATTAGACTAGGGAGTGGGGGGGAGTGGTGGTGTGGTTTGAGTGGGTTCCTAGTTCAGAAGAGAATGGGGAACATTGGTGATATAGGACATTGGGGGAGTCAGTTGGTGTGGGGAGTGTGGAAGAGGCCTGGATGGAGCCCTTTGATGGTTGGGTCATATTATTGCCCAGCAGAGAGGGAGGAGTGGGTGGACTGGAACAGGAATTTGCAAGAGGCTGGTGTCATAGTGGAGGCTGAGATTGACTGCCTGGGGGGGGATTTCAACATAGTAAGGGATAATGTAGTGGACAGGACTGATGGTGGGAGAGGAATGAATGGCCGAAGTGGCAAGTTGGATGGTTGGATGGAGATGAAGAGATTGAGCTCTCTGGTGGACTCAGGGAGACAGTTCTAGGAAGATTATTGAATTTATACTTACTGGGCAGCTGGGCTGGGTTCTAAAATCAACTGGATACTGATGGCAGAATGCTGGGAAGTAGATGTCTGGACCACACTAGAGGTGGTTTGGTGCCTATGGTCTGATCACTGGGGTCTGCTTGGGGGGATAGGCCTGGACATTGGTGGCTAAATTTCTCTTTGTTAGAGGATGGCGATTTATGGGCTGATTGGGAGACAGAGGTCATTGGAAAAATTAGTCAATGGCAGGAGCAGGGCCTGGCAATAGGAGATTATTGGAGGAGGCTGAAATCGAGTGCTCAGAGATATTGGAGAGAGGCAGGGAAAGGGAGGAGTACTCAGTGGTAGTGGAGAGTGTGCTGGGCCTTGCAGTAGCTGGTGACACTTCTGGGGAGATGGGCAGGAGTGCTAGAAGATAGAAAGGTGGTAGACTGGTGCATTGAGAGGATTCAAAAGGAAGTTAGGGAACTTAAGGAGGTGCTATGATTGGAGAAAGAGGCTAAATTGAAGGGGATGGTGGCAAGGTTGAGGTGGCAAGGGTTGGAGAAAGGGGAGAGACCTACTAGGTTTTTATTGTGGATGTTATAAGTGCAGAGAACTAAGCAGCAGTAGGATGGTATCTTGGATGAAGATGGGGAGATAGTGGTAGAGACTCCAGCGATTCTGGGATTACTAAGGTCCTGCTGAGAGGATCTATGGAGTGAGGAAGATGGGGGTAAAGATGTCTTGGATATTGAATGGCAGTTGGAGGGTTGGCATCTGAACCCAGTGATGGGTCTAGGGGCTCTGGGAGACCCAGTGAGAGGGGAGGAAGTTTGCAAGGTCCTGGCTTTGACAAGTAAGGGGATGGCTCTGGGAAAGGATGGGCTTTCCTGGGATTTTTGGAAAAAGATGGCCAGGGTGGAGGTAGTGTTGGAGGAGTTGACAGAGATATGCGATGAGGTTTTTCAGTTTGGAACTTGGATTGGGGACCAGTGCCTAGGGCTGGTCTCCTTACTCTTTAAAGATAAGAGGAGAAGGGAAGATTAGAAGAACTAGCATCTGATCATGCTCCTTGATATAGACCACAAGCTGGTAATAAAGATCTTGGTGACTAGGCTGCAGGGGATCACTCAGCAAGTACTGGGAGTTAAGCACAGAGGTTTTGTTAGCGGTCAGCTGATTTGAGATGGGACAGCCTGGGTCCATAGAGTGATTGAAGGAGCTCGGGCTGCCAGTGTTGATGGCCGACTGGTATTTCTAGATCAGGAGAAGATATATGATAAAGTGCAGAGGATCTGGCTAGAAGGGGTGCTGAAGCAGGTGAGTATTTTACCAGAGTTCCAGAGATCATTAATCAGTCTTTTGGAGAACAGTCAGGCAGCCTTGGTGGTCAATAGACACAGAGATGTAACTTTCCCTCTGAGTTGTAGGGTGCTGCAGGGGGATCCTTTGTCACCTATCTTATATGCCCTTTCCTTGGAGCCCCTATTAGATAGGATCAGGTATCAAATTGGGGGTTTGGACATTCTGGGGATTAATTGAAAGGTGGGGGCCTTTGCAGATGATATGGTAGTTGGATTGAGTTTGTTGGTAGATGTGGAGAAATTATGGCAGACTGTGGAATGATATGAGAGAGGCTCTGGTGCTAGACTCAATTGGCACAAATGTGAGACTATGGTGTTAGGTGGTGGAATAGTTGGTGGCAACATGATTGGGATGGTGGTGCCAGTAGGTAGTCCTGTTTACTATCTGGGATCTACTTCTCAGTATATGGATCCCTCCTACCTCATGCTTAGTGGGAACAGTGACTCCTAGTATGGGGGGATGTGCTTTTACAGTGGGGCAGTTGGCACATTTCCTTGGCAGGAAGGGTAATGGTGCTGAATGTGTATTGGCTGCCAAAGCTGTGGTATGTAGGATACCATCTCAATTTCCCAGTGTGGGTGGTCAGACACCTTCTGAAGATAGTGAGGACATGGATCTGGGCTGGGTGGCAAAGTCAAATAGGATGGGAGATGCTGACCCTACCTGTGGATGGCAGTGGACTGTGCTTGGTGGACTTCCCCAAACACCTTCATTGCTTGTGAGCATGGTGGCTGAAGAGAGTGAGTGATTAAGGGGACAGGAGTGGGTACTACTCATGTAAAGGGTATGGGAGGCCCAGTATTACCCCCATGGTACATCTGGCAATCTGCTTGCAATGGTGGCCCTGGATGGGAGTGAGAGGATATGGTATAAGGGCTTTTGGTGGGGGGTGGTGGATGGGGCCTAGAGAATTGGTCTTCGATGGCAAGGTGATGAAGGTAAGGGAGATTGGAGACTGTGAATGTGGAGATGGGACAGGCTTCTGTTAGGTAGTGCTTTGGTAGAGGAATTTCAGCTTGGTGATGGTATGGAGTACTTGCAGAGCTTAGGGGGAGACCTGTGGCCTATTGCATGGCAGAGGGTAGGGATTGGCAAGGGGTGGGACTGGAATGGGCTTTGGCCTTGGAGTAAGCAGGTGATGTAGTGGCTTCCTCCCAAGTTCTGGATAGTGTGGTGGTAGTTTCTAAGGCGGAATGTGATGTTGAACTTTTGGTCTGAACACTTGGTGGCAGATGGCTGGTATGAGTGTAAGGAATGTTTGGATATTGGACAAGAAGGGGGAGTGATACAAATGCCTAAACATTGGCTTGGTGAGTGAGATATTCTGGGGGTTTTTTGGTGCCACATTGCAGACAAGTTAGGGCTGTAAGCCCTGGTGGGAGGAGAAGGGGGGAGATGGGGAGAGCTCCACTGCAGGTTAGTGGGGGGGGGTTGGTGATGAATAGCTAACTCTGGGTTGGGCTCTGACAATTTGGGTTAGGCTAGCTGGGTATTGGTTATATGTATTTGAGGAGGGTCAGTAGATTGGGATTGGGGATAGGATGGCACAGTGGGAATGGCTGTTATTGGACATTTTGAATAGCTGGTGGCAGGGGTGGGGATCTGGTGGGGATAGCTGCCAGAGATTGGTGAAGTGTATATACCAGAAAAGTGGAGGGTGGGTCCAGGTAGTGGGTGACTGGGTTGTCTTCCAACAGAGAGGGATAGAGGGGGGTGAGGGAGATCCAAGGGATATTGGTTGAGGGGATGGGGGTAATATTGTATTATTAATGTAGATTGAGGTAATAAAGAGAAGTCCAAGTAACTATAAAAAAAAAAAAAAAAAACTTCTGGCATCCCATTCTCCAGAACAACCCAGATCAATTCCTGCAAGGATTGATCTCAGTATTCCAAGGCCCAAGCATTCAGATTAGACCTCTCCAAGACCACATATTTGTTCTCCATTTTGTAGAAGAGAACCTCATAGATTGGAGAGCCTTTGATTTTCCTGCCACTGAACATGATGATGTCATCAGCGATGATGTCATCCCATGTGACATACATGAGATGCGCGATAAAGCATGCGAAGTCGAGCACCTTTCTCCGGTACTATTCACGTTACACAAGCTTCAAGCAACAGTTTTTCGACACAAAGCGGAGAAAAGGTATTATCAACATGTCTTCGAGCAAGAGTTCCGATGGGCGTACTGGGTCTGGTGGACCTGGGGCCTTTGGCTGGCAGCAGGTTGGGAGGGGTTATGGCCTGGGGATGGGGGCCTTTGGAGGGTCGACGAGCGGTAAGAGTGCTGGAGGAGGGCCGGGGTCCAGTGGGAAGGGAGGAAGGACTGGCCACATGAGTTTTGCTGACAAGGTAAAGGGGAGTGGATGGCCGACTGGAAGCCGGGCTGGTGCTGCAGTGGGAAAGGGCAAGGCAAGCCCTGGAAGGGGGGGAAGTTCTCAGGCTGGGGGTATGAGCGTAGGGTCTGGAGGTGTTGTGGCTGGGGACAGGACTGCTGATGGCGGTGTGATGGCGGATCAGGAAAAAAAAAGAGATGTGACGGCTGATGGCCAGGGGGGGCAGGGGCTCCCGATGCGGAAGGGGGACCTGGCAGATGGTGTGACGGGACTGGCGGTGGCTCCATTACTCGAGAAGTCTATTTCGGAGTTTGCAGCTACATTGTGCTTCCGGGGCTTGGCGGTGACAGCGAGGATGGTCCTGGGGCTTATTTCGAAGCAGATGGCGGGGGCAGTATCGGTAAAATTCCTGAAGGGTCTGGAGGGTGTGGAGGTGGACTTTGAGGAGGCGGGCCCCCTGGAAGAGGCACTGAGAGCTGGAGTGGCAGTTGGGGAGGTAGTGGTCCCTATGGTGCGCTGTTTGCGGTGGGACCCCAGGGTGGTACAGCTGATGGTGAGAGGAGTGCCCATGGTGACGAAGGAGGAGATGAGGAGGAGAGTAGAGGAGGTGATGGTGGAGTATGGGGATGTGGTGGATATCGGCTTTCAGATGTGGGAGGGGACGACGATCAGGACAGGCGATGTCGATGTCAGGATTCGGCTAGTGGGGAGGGAGGCCACTGGGAAGGCGGGTGATTGGCCCTCAGTGTTGATGTGGGGTGCTTTTATCTGTAAGGTGTCGAGAGTGAAGGGGAGTGAAGAGGAGGAGGAGGATTTGCTAGAGGCATTGGAGGAGATGAGTGGTGCAGTGGAAAGGTGGGCGAAGGCCTGGAAGCTCTTTGAGGAGTCGACGCACCTGGAGATTGTGGAGGGGAAGCATATCTGCACTGACAAGAAGTAGTGGGAGCAGGCCCAGGGGCGCTTGCGACAGAGGGAGCTTTTGGCGAGTATGACTAGAGGGGAGAAGAGGAAGGAGGATGGGGCTGGAGAGTCTGGCGGGGTCAAAGCAAGTATATGGGCTGGGGAAGAAAGGAAGGAGGTGGTGGTGATGGAGGAATGGGCTGCAAAAGTGCTTGGCAAAGATCCCTATGCTAATGGTACTTTTGAGGTTTGGGATGAGGTGTCGGATGGTACCCCCCCCCCACTTA
>RBNI01002696.1:0-17777 GCA_003990745.1 Jimgerdemannia flammicorona | reverse complement strand
TATAAGTACAGCCTAAGCCTTCAACCTATCCCACAGGCCCCCCCCCTTCCTTAATTCCTACAAATGACACCCCGTCCACCAACACTGCCACCCTACCCCTACTCTTTGCTACAATCCTCCTCACTAGTCCCTTACGTTTCCCCCCCTTGGGGCCCCACCCAATCCACCATGCCTTGAAGAGCTCTAACATCAGCTCCTCCCATCTTACTATCCTCAGGCTCACCAACCTCCGGGGGCCCTCCTCAAATGTGCTCTGCCAGTGTTCGGCGAGTCCCACCCAAAAGGCGACAGCCCAGCCAACCATCAGCCACTCATTTCCCACCCCCCCCACCAGCCTTGCCTGCAGTGCTGCCCACTGCCCACCCACCTCAGGGTTCGGCGCCGACACTCCCAGCCTCACTCCAACAACCTTCCCAAAATTCTCCAGACTCATGCACTCCCCCAGCCAATGTTCAGGCGTCTGTACCACCCCTCCCTCCTGCCCTACATTATGGCACTCCTCACAGTCATAGACCTCGCCATCCACCAGATGTCCAGTCCTAAAGTTTAGCATCACATTCCGATGCAACAGCCTCCACTATGCTACCCAGAATTTTGGTGGGAGCCACCTTGACATGACCTTGGACCAAGACCATACGTCTGCCCAGTTCCACCTCTCCCCGATCCCAGCCCCTTGCCAGGACTCCGGCCAAAGGTCCTGCCCCAGACCTCTAAGGCACTCCATACCCTCCTCTAAGCAGAAGTCCTCGACCAGATTCCCTCCCAATAAGAGCCTGTCCCACCTCCACATCTCCGGCCCCCAGTCCTCATCCCCTTCAGCACCTTGCCAATGGATCCCAATATGGTGTGCCCCATCTACCACTCCCCACCAGAATCCTTTGTAACACATCCTCTGGCTGCCATCCAAGGCCACCAAGGACAGTAAGTCACCTGAGCCACCCCTTGGCGACACCCTTGTCTCCCACAAACGCTGCATAAGGGGCACCCATTCTCCTCCTCTCAACTCACTAGCCCTCTTCATCCACCATGCCCTCAAGCAGAGAAGCCTCTTGGGAAAGTCCACCAGGCCAAGGCCTCCATAATCCACAGGAAGTGCTAATGTCTCCCAACCAATCTGACTCTGACGTCCAGCCCAGATCTAAGAGCGGGCCATCTTGAGAAGCTTTTTGACCACCCACTTAGGGAAATCCAAATGGTAGCCCAGATACCAAAGCTTTGGCATCCAATACACATTCAGGACAGTTATCCTTCCTGCCAGCGACACCTGTCTACCACCCCAACTTGTCAATACCGACCCCCATTCTACCAGCTTGCGCTCCCACCACTCCTTGAGAAGTAGAGAGCCATACACTGAGAAGTAGATACCCAAATACTGTACCACTCCACCCGCTGGGACAATTGTTCCAATGATGTCCCCCCCTATGACTCCTTCCCCAAGGACCAATGTCTCACACTTGTGCCAGTTGAGTTTTGCTCCAGAGCATCTCTCATACCACTTGACTATCTCTTTGAGCATAGCTACATCTACCACCGAGCCCAACCCAACCACCATATCATCTGCAAAGGCCCCCACCTTCCAATTCACCCCCAAGATATTCAGTCCACCAACTCTATGCCAGATCCGATCCAGCAATAGCTCCAGGGCAAAGGCATAAAGGATAGGTGACAGCGGATCCCCTTGAGGCACCCCCCTCCCCAAGGGGAAAGGAGCCCCCCTGTGACCATTCACCAGAATTGCAGCCCTACTCCCTTCCAGCAATCCAATAAGTGACTGACACATGCCCCCTGGTACCCCGATGCACTCCAGTACCTTCTCTAACCATACTCTCCACACCCTATCATAGGCCTTCTCCTGGTCCAGAAATACCAAACGGCCATCCACTCCTGCAGCCCTAGCGCCTTCAATGACGCCATGAACCCATGCCATGCCATCTCGGATCAGTCGGCCTCCAACAAAGCCCCACTGCTCCTTCCCTATCACCTGCTGTGCCACCCCCTGTAACCTTGCCACCAGAATTTTGGTGACCAACTTGCGGTCCATATCCAGTAGTATGATCGGCCTCCAATTTTTCCAGTCCTCCTTACGCCCTTTGTCCTTATACAGCAGGGAAACCAGCCCCAACTGCTGCCCTCCAATCCACTCCCTGGAACCAATGACTGCATCACACATCAGCGACATCTCCTCCAGAGCCTCCTCTATGGATGCCATACATTTCCAAAAGTCCCAAGGCAGACCATCCTCCCCAGGCACTATTCCTAGGGTTGTTGATGCCAGGACTTGAAGGATCTCCTGGCCCAAAACCAGTTGGCCAAGATTCCCCAACCCTGCTGCCAGATTCAGGTGCCAATCTTCCAGATATCTCTCAATGTCCTGCGCCCCCTCCCCTCCCTCCTCCTCACTCCAGAGGTTACTCCAGCGGGTGCTCAGCTGACCCAGGATCCTCTGCATGCCCAATACCATCTCTCCCTCATCATTAAGGACTCCTTCCCACCGGTGTCTTGCTCCCCTAGCATGGAGGAGACGGGACAAAAGCCTCATAAGTCATTCTCCTTCTTCCAATCCTTGTCACCTTAACCTGGCTGCCATAGCCTGAGCCTGCACTGCTTCCTCCTTCCTCAACAAATCCTGTAATTCTACTACTTCCAACTTAGCCTGCTTAGCCTTCCAGTCCAACACCCCCTCCTCCTCCAATAGCCCAGCCCAATTCAGAAGTAGTCTTTCTAGTCTTTTAGATGCCCATTGGACTCATCTCCTCCGCTGAGCACCTCGTTCCTTCCCCACTTCCCCCCAGTACCTCTGAGCTTCAGATTTCAGTCTACGCCACCTATTGCCAATCCTCATCCCTGCTCACCTCAAATTATTAACCTTGGATCATACCTCTGCCACCCACTCATTCTACAGATCCATCTTCTCCAACAGCGAAGAGTTCAGACGCCAATGTCCTGGCCCCTCTCTGCTCCCTCCAAGCCTCCCACCTCCCCGAATACCCCAGTGATCCGACCAAGGGCACCACTCGACCTCCATTGTCTCACAAACTGTATGTCCCCAGCACTCAGCAGTCAGAACCCAATCAATCCTAGTACCCAGCCCTCCCACCCAGTGTGTATATAGATGTCAGTCCTCATCCTGAAGTCGCATAGCATCCACCAGTGAGCTGAGCCATTCCACCTCTTCCCATTCCTTCAATCCCCCGCTCCTTCCTGCTATACCCCATCCCCCATCAGTTCTATCTAGTCTACTCTCCTGTATCATATTAAAATCACCCTCCAGACAATCCACCCCAGCCTCAGCCAAGAGCCCAGAATCCCATAGATCTCCAATCCATGCCACTCGGGTCCCCCTCTCAGCTGGGCAGTAACAAGATCCCACCACAATTGAGGTCCATCCAGGCTGCCGCCATGTCCCCTACACTAATCTACTACCCCAATGTCCAGTGTCCACAATGTCCCCTTTCCCCTTTCTAATCAGGATTCCCACTTTACCCTGCCAAACTGCCTCCTCACCCCACTCTCTAGTCCATTCCAATCCATCTTCCTCCCCCTCACACCGTACATCCTGAAGTAAGAAGATATCTGCCTCCAGTTTCTTCAGCCATCCAAAAATCATACGTCACCTCCTAGTCCCTCTAAGCCCATTGACGTTCATAGAGAAAATATTTGTTGTACTATTCATAGCGAAATAATTGTTAATGTTGAAATCTCCACATCTACAATTCCATGCTCACTTCCTCTCCAGCCAGATCCATGTTCCGTTCTGCCACAATCTCAGCTTCCACATTTTGTTGTTCATCCAGCGCTGCCAGCAATTCTATACAGTCCTCACCATCCACCATCTCCATTGATGCCTGATGTTCCTCACACACTACCTGCCACTTTTCCAGTCCCTTCTGCAGCCCCCACAGATAAGCTGCCCTTTCATTAGCGATATCCAAAAGCATTGCCTCCCTTGCCTCAGTGACCTCATACTCCTCTGCCTCCAGAAGAGCTGCCATCATCTCATCTCTCAGCTTCCTCACGACCTCCTCCCCTCGCAGCACTTACCCCCAGAATTCCTCACTGATCACTTGGAAGTCTATCTCACCCAGTTCCTCGGCCACCACGTTCTGCAGCACCCTCAATAGCCACTTCTCCCCTCTAACTACCTCTGCTACCTGCGCCACATCTTCCTCCCCTTCCTTCCTCTCCTCAGTTTGCACCGACTCATCCCAACCATCCTCAGACACATCCTCCAGCTCCCCCTCTCCCACCTCGGGTACACCATACTGGATCAGATTATCTTCGGCCATTGCTGTGTCCACTACAGTCTCCTCCGGCCCCTGTCCCCCACTCTCCTTCGCCTTCCCCCCTTGCTGCCCCTCCTCCGCCCAGATGCTAGTACTCGCTCCCACGCCCTCCTCTGTAGCCCCAGCCCTTTTACCCCCATCCAAACTGGCCAACAGATCCTTCTGCAGCTGTCTCCCCTTCGCCTTCTCCCAAAGCACCTTGTCCATTCGCACCTTCTTGCCCTTGATTACCTCCACTACCGTCCTAGCCTCGTAAGCCCTCCAAGCCCTCTGCCTCCTCTCCATAGCCCCAGCTAGGTCCTTGAGCACCTCCAGCAGATCCTCCTCCTCTTCCTCTGACCCCTTCACCCTTGAAACCTTGCACTCCACCAGGCCCCACTTTAACGCCACTGGCCAATCCCAAGCCTTCCCTGTGTTCTCTATCCCAAACAGCCTCAACTGGATATCCACATCACCTGTCCTGAGCTCCGTCCCCTCCCATACCCTGAATCCAATATCGACCACCTCATCATACTCCTTCATCACATCCATGACCAGCCTCCTTGCCTCCTCCTTCTTCACCGTCGGCAGGTCTGCAATCACCAGGTGAACCACTCGGGGATCCCAATGCATACACCTCGCCATCGGCACTGAAATCCCACCAATCACCACCCCCTTCTCCACTGCCTCCAGTAGCAAACCCTCCTCTTCAAACCCCACCTCGACTGCCTCTAGCTTCTTCAAAAACTTTACCGAGGCTGCTCCCTTCACCTCACTAGCCAGTAGCCCCAGCACCATCTTTGCTGTCACTGCCAAGCCCCGGAAGCACAATGTGACGGCGAATTCCGATTGAGACTTTTTGAGTAATGGGGCTGCCACTAGGCCCGTCACACCATCAGCCAGGTCCCCGGGTCTCGTGCCGCCCCCCTGACCAGGTCCTCCATCAGCCATCACATCTGGATTTTTTTCC
This sequence comes from Jimgerdemannia flammicorona, assembly GCA_003990745.1. Lineage (NCBI taxonomy): Eukaryota > Fungi > Mucoromycota > Endogonomycetes > Endogonales > Endogonaceae > Jimgerdemannia > Jimgerdemannia flammicorona. The sequence continues at coordinate 12,545 of RBNI01002696.1, read as the reverse complement.
AGATCACCCGTCACACCACCATCAACAGTCACCGCCTCAGCCACTACACCTCCAGCCCCACTACGCTGACCCCCCAGAGGAGAGGCCTCCTTGCCACTCGAAGTAGCAGCCGCCTTCCCCAGCTCCAGCCAGCCATCCAGTCCAGTTGCCTGCTTCTCCATCCTGACCTTATTTGCAAAGGTCATCCTCTCTCCTCTATATTGCCTTGCACCTCCTCTGCCACCACCTCCGGCCCCACGTCCCCTACTCGAAGAGCTCGGCATGCCAAGACCAGCGCCTCGACCCCCCCCCACATGTTGCCAGTCAAAGGCACTGGGCCCCCCCTGCCCAGTACGCTCACCAGAATGCTTGCTGCTCGCCATCTTGATAGCACCAATACTTGAAGATGTTGTCGAAAGTGTTGTCTGAGTCTTGTGTCACCCGAATGGTACTGGTGAAAGATGGTGAAATATATCTAGCTTAGTTCAACTTATAATTTCTCAGAGATGAGATTATCATCATTTCTGGAATGTTAATTGTTGTCAGATTTCTTGCTTAGAGCTTAAGAAATATATTTATTATAGATATATACTGCTATATTATTAGCTTTGACTCTATATTAATCTTAAAAGTTATTAGCAAAGAGATTTCTATAAATATATCTTTTTATATAGTATATATTTAGTAACTTTAAAATAAAATTTAAGTTCTTTTACTTCAGTCTACTTTTAAATATCTATCTATTTCCAAACTAAGTAAAGCTAGAGCTTAATAAAGAAAATACTATATTCTAAAATTAAGTAGTTTATAATTATTTTTAAATATAATATTATTCTTCAACCTTTGATCAATTTACTATATATCTTAATAGTTTATAAATATATAACTATTAAAATTAAACTAATAAACTGTATATATACTATTAACTTAGTATTAATTCTTAGTATATCTAAACTGAATATTCTTTTATTTTTTAAGTATATTTAATATAAATTCTTAGTTTAGTTTATATATTTTATTACTTTTACTTCATTTTATATAAAATATAAATATATTTTATACTACTTTAACTTATATAAATACTTTAGTATTTGAGTGAACACACTTTAGATTTATCTCTACTTTTGAACAAAAGTAATATTTTTATCTTTTGGAGAAGTACAGAAGAGTTTGAGTTAAAAGTATAAATTTTTTTCTTTTAATTAAAAGAATATTATTATTAGTTTAATAATTTATTAATATATTTCAAAATATTATTTTTATTATCTCTTTAATTTAGTTTTCTTAATTTTTTAATATAGTAATATCTATTATATATTTTTACCAATTGAGTAAAGAAAGTAATTTTTATTATATTTGAACAGAAAAGTATACTTTTCTACTATTTAATATTTCTCTTTTGATATTATATAAAACTGTACTTTTGTGTTAAAAAAGTTATTTTTTTTTTTTTTTATAGTCACTTGGACTCTGCCATTTATTACCCATCTATTAATAAGTTTACAGGATACCCTCCCACTACCCAATTCCCATAGGGGTGCCACTCCTCCCTCCTATATGACCAAAGACCACTTTCTCACCTGCAACTCTAACCCTCCCCCCACTCTACCTACAGATTTTCTCTACCAAATGATGTCTTCAACCCCCCTGCAACCCCCAACCAAGCCACCAGCCCATCAAGGTGTCTTTCATAAGGCTATGCCACCTCAGCAGCCTGACCTCTGAGCCAAGTGTCCTCCTATCCTCAAAAGCATATAACCAGTGACTGGTCAGCCCCACCCAAATAGCCAAAGCCCAGCCTAATGTCAACCATTCTTTCCCCACCCCCCCCTCCAATCTATCCCTTAAATCCTCCCAACACCCCCACACACCAGCTCCCCTAAACACTACCCCCAAATAATCCCCAATGCTCTGCCAAAAGGTACTAAGTACCTCACACTCTCCTAGCCAATGTTCAGGCATCTGTACATATCTCTCTTCCTGCCATACATTATAGCACTCTTCACAGTCGAAGCAACCTCCCTCAATAAGGTGGCCTGAGCAGAAGTTGAGTATGACATTCCACCTCAGCATATGCTACCAGACCACCCAGTACTTCAGTGGCAGCCATCTCCTCACCTCAGCATTCCAGACCCAAATGCTATGCCAGTCTCACTCCTTGCTGATTCCTACTCCTTGCCAACTACTAGGCCACAGGTCCTGGCCCAGTCCCCATTGGCATTCAATCCCATCACCAATGTCAAACTCAATTAAGGGAATGTCACCCAGTAACACTCAGTCCCATCTCCACATCGCTGGGTCCCAAGCTGCCTCCCCTTCATTTCCCTGCCACCTGATTCCAATGTGGTGCACCACCTCTGCCACTCCCCACCAGAAGCCTTTTTAATGCAATTGTTTGGTGTTCTGAAGGCCCACAAGTGCTAGGAGATCACCAGCCAAACCCCTTGGGGAGGACCTCATCTCCCAGACTTTCTGCAGTAGAGGTACCCAGCCACCCCCTCTCAACTCCACCACTCTCTTCAGCCACCACACTCTCAAGCAGTGTAGCCTCTTAGGAAAGTCCACCAGCCCAAGTCCCCCACTTGCCACCAGTAAGGACAGGACCTCCCAGCTGATCTGACTCCACCTTCCAGCCCAGATCCACCCCTTGGCCAGCTTCATCAATCGCTTCACTACCTAAGCTGGGAAGTCCAGATGATAAGCCAGATACCACAACTTCAGTAGCCAATAGATATTCAGAATCGAAATGCATCCTGCCAGAGACAATTGGCACCCCCCCCAACTCCGCAGGGCCTCCTCTCAGATGCCAACCTACTGCTCTCACCAAAGTCTGGGCAGAACTGACCCATATACTGACAGATAAATACTGAAGTACCATACTGCCTCACCAGCAAGGACAATGGTACCAATAATCTCCCCTCCCACCAGACCATTGCCTAACACCATTGTTTCGCACTTATGCCAATTAAGCCTAGCCCCAGAGTTCACCTCATACCACTCCACTGTCTCCTTGAGCTTCTGCACATCTGTAATTGATCTCAGGCTGACCACTATGTCATCTGCAAATGCCCCTACTTTCCCCCCAATGCCAAAGATAGAGAGCCCCACTATCTTCTGCCTGATTCTGTCCATGAAGGGCTCCAGAGAAAGAGTGTACAAAATGGGGGACAGTGGGTCCCCCTGGGGCACCCCCCTACCCAGGAGAAATGCTACCCCTCTATGTCTATTATACATGAGTGCAGCCCTACTTCCTTCCAGTAGACTGACCATGACAGTCCTGAACTGGTGTGGGACCCCAATCCTATCCAATACTTTCACCAGCCAGATCTGTTGTACTTGGTCATAAGCCTTCTCCTGGTCCAGAAAGACCAGATGCCCATCCAGTCCACTGGCTCACACCCCTTCAATAACTCCGTGAACCCATGCTGTGCCATCTCTGATGAGCTGGCCTCCCACAAAGCCCCTCTGCTCATCACCCAAGACTTGCTGGGCCACCTTTTGCAACCTTGTGACCACCACCTTGGTAACCAACTTTCTGTCCATATCCAGTAGCATAATCGGCCTCCAGTTCTTCCAGTCCTCTTGCCTTCCTTTGTTCTTATAAAGCAATGTCACCAGCCCTAGGTCCTGGTCTCCCACCCATCTCCCCGTCTGTAGAATCCAATCACACAGTGCCATCATCTCTCCCAGTACACCTGGGACTCCCACCATCCTTTTCCAGAAGTCCCAGGGCAGACCATCCTCCCCAGGTGCCATACCCAAGGTTGTCATGGCAAGAACCTGGCAGATCTCCTCCTCTTGCACCAGCAGTACTAAGTTACCCATCCCATCTGCTTGTATAGGGTGCCAATCCTCCAATGCTTGGTCAATGTCCTAAGTATCTGCCCCACCCTCCCCCTCACTCCACAATCCACTCCAATGCTCCTTTAATAATTCAAGAATGTCTTGTACACTATGCACCAATATACCATCCGCATCAAGCACCCCCTCCCACCTTTATTGTACCCTTCTTGCCTGAAGGGCTCTTGTGAGAAAATTTGAGGGCCTCTCTCCTTCCTCTAACCCCTGCCAATGAAGTTGTGCTGCCAGACTCTGGACCCTTGCCTCTTCCTCATTCCACAGCACCTGTTGTAGTTCAACCACCTCCATTCTTACCCTTATCAATCACCAGTCCTCCTCCTCCTCCAACATCACCAGTCTTGCCCAGTCCTCCAAGAGTCTAGACAGTCTACTAGAAGCCCACCACACCTGCCACCTCCTTTGTTTCCCAGCCTCCTTACCAGCCTCACTCCAGAAGGCCCTGGCCATCTCCTTCATCCTCATCCACCGAATAGCAACTGGGGCACCTTCCTGCCTCCAGCACTCCACTCGCAGTTGAACATCTTCAGCCCACTCATCCCACCAGATCTTATCATCTAGTAAGGAGGAATTGAGGCGCCAATGTCCAGGCCCATCCCCACTCCCCCCAAAATGGCCCTGCCCTAAAAGCCCCCAATGATCCGACCAAGGTCACTATTCCACCTCTAGCGACTTCCAAACATCCAAGCCCCAGCAGCTGGCTGTCAGAATCCAATCAATCCTCATCTCCAGGCCCTCAGCCCAGTGCATATACACCCTCCTATCCCCCCAACATTCTCTACCTGCATCCACCAGAGCACTCAGTCTTTCCACTTCCTCCCATGCTGCCAGTCCTCTACTCCAATCCTCAGCTCCTCATCCTCCATCCGTTCTATCCCTCAACACATCTCAGACCATATTGAAGTCCCCTCCGAGCATATCCACCCCAACCTCCACAAGAATTCCACTCTCCTATAGGCCCCTCACCCAATTCACATGCTCACCCCATACTGCAGGATAGTAACAGGAGCCCACTGTGACTGGCTCCCAACCTGGGCATATCCACTCTCCCCAGACCAATCTATCCCCACAGCTCTGCATATCTCTTATCTCTCCTCTGCCTTTCCGCACCAGAATCCCAACCTTGCCCTTCCAGACTGCCTCACCTCTCCATTCCTTCATCCATTCCAGTCTATCCAAGTCATCCTCACACCTGACATCCTGCAAGAGAAAGGGATCGGCCTCCAATCCCTTCAGCCAAGTAAAAATGTTCTTACATTGATAAGTGTCCCATAACCCATTCATGTTCAAAGAAAAAATGTTAGTTGTACTATTCATAGTGAAAAATGGTGTGTTATCAAGCTTTCTCTACTGCTCCATATTCATCTCCTCCTGTGCCAAGTCCAGATTATGTTCCACAGTCACTGCCTCCTCTTCAGCCCTCTGAGCCTCCAGTCCAGCCAACAGCTCATTCATCTCCCCATCTGCCTTCTCCTCGAATTCCTTGCAGTACTCCAGGCAGGCTTTCTGCCAGAGCTGCAGTCCATGATGCTTGGTCCAGCAATATTCAGCCCTCTCTTCTGCAACTTCTGCCATCTCCACCTCCTGCTCTTTATCTACCTCATAGCCCTCCTCCTCCAGATACATTGCAAGAATTTCTGCCTTCAATGCCATCACCACTCCCTCCCCCTGCAGGATCCTCGCCTAATGCTCATTGCTCATTACCCTCAAATCCACCTCTCCCAGCTCCTCGGCCACCAGGTTGTTCATCATCCTGCACATCCAAAGTAGGTTCCCTATCTCCTTTCCTCCAGGGGTCGCCGGCCTCCCACCATCCAGCATTGTGGTGTCAGCCCCAGCACTCGCAGCCTCGTCCCACTCCTCTGGGACATCCACCAGTTCCTCCTCACTGACTGCCACCACTTGTCCCCCTTTCGCTGCCTCTGGGACTCCAAATTGCACTTGCTGGGCCCCCTGTATCAGCACATCCTCCACCACCCTGCTTCAGGAAGCTGGGCCCCACCTGATTAGGGGAGTAGGGGTAAGGGAGTCCTCCCATATCTCATCCCAAACCTCCAATGTACCATCCACATACAAGTCCTTGCCAGTTGCCTCCCTGTTCTCACCAGTCCCCTTCCCAGCACTCCCACTTCTCTTGCCTGCCCAGAAACTCACTTTGGCCTCCCCCATGTCCACCATCCTGCTCATATCCTTCTGAGGCCCACTCTTCATCTTCGCCAGCAGTTCCCTCTGCCTCTTACATCCCTGATCTCTTTCCCACTACACCTTGCTCACTTGAATCTGCTTCCCATCTACCACCTCCAAGTGCATCATCTCCTCAAAGGCCCTCCAAGTCTTCACCCACCATTCCACTGCACCACTCAACTCTTCCAGCGCTTCCAATAGGTCCTCTTCCTCCTCCTCACTCCCCTTCACCCTCATCACCTTGCACATGATCGCCCCCCAAGCCATACCGGAAGGCCAGTCCCTTGTCTTCCCTGTGGCCTCCTTCCCTGCCAGCCAAATCCTCATATCCACATCTCCAGTCCTAAGCAAGGTCCCCTCCCAGACCCTGAATCCAATATCCACCATCTTTCTATATTCTGCCATGACCTCTTCAACTCTCTTTCTTGTCTCCATCACCATCACCATAGGCACTCCTTTCACCAGCAGTTGGACCACTCTGGGATCCCATTTCAGGCAGTGTGCTATTGGGACACACACCTCCCCAACTATCAATCCAACCTTCAACACTTCCTCCAAAGGCTCAGCCTCCTCAAAGCCCACCTCTACTCCCTCCAGTCCCTTCAAAAACTTTACAGATGCCACTCCAGCCACCTGCTTAGCAACCAGCCCCAGGACCATTTTCGCCATCACTGCTAGGCCTCGGAAGTACAGTGTCACCATGAATGCCAAGATTGATTTCTTGAGTAACAGTGCCACTGCCAAGCCCATCACACCATCTACCAAATCTCCTTGTCTCCCAGGCCCCAGTCACTCAGCCACACCATCCACAGTCATATCTGGATTTTTTTCCAGATTAGCAGTCTCATCTCCATCAGCCATCACCCCCCCCCCAGCCACTACACCTCCAGCCCTACTGCTACCTCCACCAAGGGCTACTCCCCCATGTACTGTCACCTTCTCCATTTCCTTGCCTTTCCACAACCAGCCCTCCAGCCCCATCATCTGCCTCCTCTCCTTCACTGTCTCAGCAAAGCTCGCCCTCCTCCACTACTACCTCCTACCCTACCTCATCCACCTGCCAGGGCCTCTCCCCACTTGCTGCCAGTTGAATGTGCTCAGGCCACTCTGCCCAGTATGCACCTCAGATTGCCTGTCGGTTGCCATGTTGTTAGTCTCTTTTCTCCAAAAAATGATATTATAGTTGCTTTCTAAAAGTTGTGTAACCTGAGAGGTACCGGAGAGAGGTCGAAGTTATTATTACTTTACTTTATATACTAACTGAGCTACTTTCAAGTTGAGTAAACTATTGTTATTTACTTATATAGATATATATATATATATATTTAATTTTCTAATATATTATAATTAATACTCTTAATAAATTAAATTAAAGACTAATTTGATTCAAAATTCAATTCAAAATCTATTTTCCAAAATGTAATAAGTTGAAAAATATATATGTCTAAATTTAACAGTCATTAGCTTATTAGATTTCTTTGTATAAAATAAATCTAACAAGCAAAAGATTATTAAAATTAGATGTATTTTCATTAAGTTATTATATTTCCAAAAATAAGGTTTGAATCAGACTCTCAATTCAATTCAAATTGTAAAATCCCCAATTGAATAACCTTCAATTTGATTTGATTTGAATTAATTTGATTCATTTGAGAGTAATAGTTTTTTTTTTTTTTTTTTTTTTTTTTTTTTTTTTTTTTTTTTTTTTTTATAGTTACTTGGATGTTGCCATTTATTACCAGTCTATTAATATAGTTACATTACAGTATCACCTTCCACTACCCAATCCCCATAGGGGAGTCTACTCCCATACTTTCACAAATAAAGATCACTTTCTTACCTACCACTCCAACTCTCTCTCCACTCTGCCTACAGATTTTCTCTATCAAGCAATGCCTCTGACCACCCTGCAAACCCCAACCAAGCCACCAGCCCATCATAATGTCTTCTATAAGCCCTTGCTATCTCAACATCCACACCCCCAAACCTAGTCTCTTTCCATCCTTAAAAACAAATAACCAGTGACCTACTAGCCCTATCCAAATTGCTAAAACCCAACCTAAAGTAAGCCACTCCTTTCCCACCCCCCTCACCAATCTATCCTTCAAACCCTTCCACTGACTCTGCTCACTATCCCCTCTATATACAATGTACAATTAATCTCCAACTGTCAGCCAAAAGTCACTAAGTACCTCACACTCTCCTAGTCAATATTCTGGTATCTGCACACAACTCCCTTCCTGTCCTACATTGTGGCACTCCTCACAGTTGAAGCATCCCCCCTTTATAAGGTGATCTGAGTGGAAGTTGAGCATGACATTCTGCTATAGCATGTACCACCAGACCACTCAGTACTTCAGTGGCAGCCATCTTCTCACCTCAGCACTCTAGGTCCAAACCTCATGCCAGTTCTACTCCTCTCTGATATCCACCAACTGCCATCTACTGGGCCACAGATCCTGTCCTGGCTCTCTCTGGAACTCAATTTCATTACTAATATCAAACTCAATTAGAGGGATGTCCCTCAATAACACTTGGTCCCATCTCAATATTGCAGAGTTCCAAGGCACCTCTCCTTCATTTCCCTGCTAGCATATTCTAATATAATGTGCCCCATCTGCTACCCTCCACCAGAAGCCTTTGTACTATATATGTCCCATGTTCTAAAGCTCAACCAAGGACAGTAGATCTCCTATAGAGCCTCTTAGTGAGGACCTTATCTCTCAGACCTTCTATATCAGAGAGACTCAGCCACCCCCTCTCAACTTCACCACTCTCTTTAGCCACCATACTCTCAGGTGGTACAGTCTCTTCAGAAAGTCAACCAGCCCAAGGCCCCCTCTTACCACTGGTAAGGACAAGATCTCCCAGCTGATCTGACTTCTTCTCTCAGCCCAGATCCACCCCTTGGCCAGTTTCATCAGTCTCTCATCACCCAGGCTGGGAAGTTGAGGTGATAGGCCAAATACCACAGCTCTGGCAACCAGTAGATATTCAAAATTGAGATATGCTCTGCTAGAGACAAGTGTCAACCTCTCCAACTCCACAAGGCCTCTCTCCAGATCACAACCCTCTGCTCCTACCAAAGTCTTAGTAGAACTGATCTATATACTGACAAATAGATACCTAAGTATCACACTGTCTCCCCAGCAGGAACAATTGTTCCAATGATATTCCCACCCACCAGGCCATTGTCTAACACCATTGTTTCACACTTGTACAAGTTGAGTTTAGCACCAGAGTGTACTCATACTACTCTACTGTCTCCCTGAGCTCTTTGACATCAGTGATTGATCTCAGGCTGACCACCATATTATCTGCAAAGGCACCAACTTTCCACCCAATTCCAAAAACTGAGAGCCTGACTATCTTTTACCTAATTCTATCCATGAAAGGCTCTAGAGAAAGAGCATACAGAATGGGGAACAGTGGGTCCCCCTGGGGCACACCCCTACCTAGGGGAAATGCCACCCCCCTATGGCTATTGCACATAAGAGTAGCTCTACTTCCTTCCAGTAGACTGACTATTGTCAATCAGAACTGTTGAGGCACTCTAATTCTATCCAATATCTTTTCCAACCAGACCCATCTCACTCAGTCATATGCCTTCTCCTAATCCAGAAAGACCAGTCACCCATCTAGTCTACAAGCTTGTATCTCTTCAATAACTCCATACACCCAAGCTATGCCATCTCTAATGAGCTGGTCTCCTACAAAACCCCACTATTTGACACCCAAGACTTGCTGGGCCACCTTCTGCAGTCTTGTGACCACTACCTTAGTAACCAACTTTCTGTCTATATCTAGCAGCATGATCAGTCACCAGTTCTTTCAGTCCTTTCTCCTTCTTTTGTTCTTATAAAGCAGCATCATCAGCCCCAGATCCTGCTCTCCCATCCATCTCCCTGACTGTAGTATCAAATTGCACAATGCCATTAGCTCTCCCAGTACTCCAGAGACTCTCACCATCTTCCTTCAGAAGTCCCAGGGCAGACCATTCTCCCCAGATACTGTGCCCAGCATAATCATGGTAAGAACCTAACAGATCTCCTTCTTTCATACTGGCATTACTAAGCTACTCAGCCCTTCTGCCAGTAGAGAGTGCCAATCCTCCAATGCTCAGTCAATAGTAGCAGCATCAGCCCCACCCTCCTCTTCACTCCAAAAATCACTCCATCTCTCCTTTAGTAATCTAAGAATATCTTATATGCTATGTACCAGCAAACTATTAGAATCTAGTACCCCCTCCCATCTCTGCTTTACTTTCCTTGCCTGAAGGGCTCTTATGAGATATTTAGAAGGCCTTTCCTCTTCCTCCAAACCCTGCCAATATAACCATGCCACCAAGCTCTGTACCTGTACCTCCTCTTTCTGCAATACCTGTTGTAATTCTCTAATCTCCATTTTCACCTGCATTAATCTCCAGTCCTCTCTCCCCTCCAGTATCACTAGCTCTGCCCAATCTTCCAAGAGTCTAGTCAGTCTAGCAGAAGCCCATCTCACTCTTTGTCTCCTCTCTCTTTCAGCCTCCTTGCCAGCCTCATGCCAGTAGACCCTAGCAGTCTCTTTCATCCTCATCCACCAGACACCAACTGGGACACCTTCTTGCCTCTAGCTCTCTACCTTCTGTTGAATATCTTCAGCCCACTTATCTCATAGTGCTCTATCATCTAATAAAGAGGAATTGAGATGTCAATATTCAGGCCCATCTCTACTCCCTCCAAAATGTTCCTGTTCTATCAACCCCCAATGATCTGACCATAGATATCACTCTGTCTCCAGCAACTTCCAAACATCCAAACCCCAGCAGCTCACCATCAAAAATCCAGTCAATCCTCATCCCCAGTCTATCTACCCAATGTGTATATATCCTCCTACTACCCCAAAACTCCCTACCAGCATCCACCAGAGCACTTAGCCTTTCTACTTCCTTCTATGCCACTAGTCCTTTACTCCTGCCCTCAGTTCTCCATCCTCCATCAGTTCTATCCATCAGCACATCCCTGACCATATTGAAGTTCTCACCAAGCATATTTACTCTAGCCTCCATAAGGGTCCCACTCTTCTGGAGATCCTTCATCCAATTGATATGCTCACTCTATACAGCAGGGCAGTAGCAGAAACTCACTGTAACCAGCTCCCAACCTGTTTGTATCCACTCTCCCAGACCAATCTATCTCCCCAGCTTCTCACATCACATATCTCCCCTCTACCTCTCTGAACTAGAATCCCAACCTTGTCCTTCCAAACTGTCTCACCTTTCTATTCCTTCATCCATTCTAGTCTATTCAAATCATTCTCACATCTGACATCTTGCAAAAGGATGAGATTAGTCTCCAATTCCTTCAGCTAAGTAAAAATATTCCTATATCAAGAAGAGCTCCTTAACTTATTTATATTCAAAGAAAAAATATTAGTTATACTATCCACAAGGAAATATTATATAATATCAAATATATCCTCTACTACTCCATACCCATTGCTTCCTATACTATATCCAGATTATATTCAGCAGACCCCTCCTCCTCTTCAGCCCTCTTAGCCTCCAATCTAGCCAATAGCTCATTTATCTCCCTATTTACCTTTTCCTCAAAATCTTAATGGTACTCCAGACAGACCTCCTGTCAGAGCTACAATCCATGATATTTAGCCCAACAATAGGTAGCCCATTCACTAGCAACAACTCCCAGCTCTGTCTCTCTCTCCTTATCTACCTCATATTCTTTCTTCTTCAAGTATACCACAAGGATTTCTGCCTTTAATACTGCCACCACTCCATCACTCTACAGGATCCACACCCAATACTCATCACTCATCACTCTAAGGTCTACTTCCCCCAAATCTTCAGTTACTAAGTTATTCATCATTCTGTATATCCATAGTAGGTTCCCTACCTCCTTCCTCTCTAGAGTCACTGGCCTCTCTCTATCCATCATCAGAGTATTGGCCCTTGCACTTGTAAACTCATTCTACTCCTCCAGGACATCCACTAGTTTCTTCTCACCAACTGCCACTACTTGTCCCCCCTTTGCTACCTCAGGAACTCCAAAGTATACTTGCTAGGCTCTCCATATGAGTACATCCTCTGCCACCCTACTCCTAGAAGCTGGACCTTACCTAATAAGAAGAGTAAGAGTAGGGGAGTCCTTTCAGACCTCCTTCTGGACCTCAAATGTACCATCTGTATGGATCATTGCCAGTCACCTCTCTGTCCTCTCCTGTCCTCTTCCCCACATTCTCTCCACTCTCACTGGTCCAGACACTTGCTTTGGCTCCCCTCATCTCCTCAATTCCTTCAGTATCCTTTTTTATATTACTCTTTAGATTAGCCAGCAGCTCTCTCTACCTCTTATATGTATCTCTGGGCCCATTTCCACTGCCTCTTGTCCACTCAAATCTACCTTCCATCCACCACCTCCAAATGTGTTGACTCCATATAAGCCTTTCAAGCCTTTGCTTGTCACTCTACTGTACTACTCAGCACTTTCAGTGCTTCCAATAAGTCCTTTTCCTCCTTTTTTTTT
>RBNI01002695.1:0-17778 GCA_003990745.1 Jimgerdemannia flammicorona | reverse complement strand
CCAAATCCCTCCCCCACCACCCACCAAGCACTGCCCCCCCATTAACCTAGGCTAGCTATTGTCCAGCAGCTCGACTATGCTAGGCGCAGCAGGGCCTATGTTGGCCTGCACCTCATTCTGCACACTATGCTCTCCCTACCACCAGGGGAAACCTAACCATACGCCAACAACTGAAAGCGTATGCCTGAGAACCCAACGTATGTACAAGGCCACGCCCGAGCCGAATAGAATAGCCCCTACCACCCCAAAGAGAATGACAGGCAAAGAAAAACCCTCATCAAAGTACAACACAGTGGGTAGGACCTGGTTCTCCCAGTTGAGGTGAGTAAAGGACTTACACGTGAGGCAGGAGGAAACCCCAATACCCCACTACTCAAGCCTGCAGGCCTCGATCACGTTGCCGTGTCAGCTCCCAGTTCCAGTTGAGTGCAGCCAAGATGCCTGAAATGAGTAGCCTCAGGCCCCCCGACCCTCCCTGACAACTGGGGCCTCACCCCGCTACCTGCCAAAAGAAGCCAAGAGTGTCACCTACTACCTAACTGTGCTGCACCAATCAAAAGGCCCCACCGAAGCAGCACTTGTCTCAGCCCTGATGACCACCCCCAGCCTGGCACCCTACTGGTTCACCGTTATCGCCCTTCCTCCTATCTGTGACAGCCATCTCCCCTCCCATCCTGACAACATCTGAAAAGCAGTCACCTACGCCAGAACCGCACTCGCCGGGAAGCTCGCCAAAGCCAGAGGGCCCCACCACAGGCACCGAGGACCTGCAGGTAACCTATACTGAGCACTTGATGCCCAAGGTTGGCTGACTCCCTACATAGCCCGAGACATACTGAGACAACTCCTTGTTGGCGACAGCAAAAGGAAGAAGGCACCGCACCAAAACGGGTATACCCCAGATGCAGCTGAAGGCACCAGAATCTGCGAAAAAGTGGAGGAAGCACTGATCTGACACCAATAAAGGAGCAACTCATCACCATTGCCCTCCTCCCACCATGCCTCTGCAGGCACAGCAAACCAACCTGAGGTAGAGGGGGTAATAATAGGGGAAAGGGGACTCGGAAGGTCGCCTACCAAACCTTGTGACTGGTAAGGTAGTGGAGAAAGGAGCCTGAGCATGATAATCTCTATCAGATACTTCAGATAAAATAAGGGCAGTACCATGACCTTTGTAAGCTGAATTATATAAAAGAGCTCACCAATTTAACCTTATATTTAATAAGCAGAATTCAGCAAGCAAAATTTCATTTATGATCGACACATGGACATCCCCCAATGCAATTTTGTTTCTGGGCATTACTGGTCATTGGATTGACCTCGATTGGCAGCTTAAATCTCTTACCCTTGACTTTGTCAAACTTGCTGACCCTTATTCTGGAGACAACATCGCAGATGCTTTTATTAGTTGTATCCGGGAGCTTGGGATCACAACTAAGGTAAAAAAGGAAGGCTTGCCATCAGGTCGGCATTTTGAGAGAGGTCTTAAAACAAATCAGATTTTATTGGTTATTTATTTTCACATAAATTCACCAACTGAATATTTCAAGTACAGATTTTGGCCATTACAACGAACAATGCTACAAATAACTCAACATTTTTCAAAGTTTTAGTGGCCAGCCTCAAACAGGAAAACATGGCCTTCAGTACAGAAAGCTGCTATGTGTAATACCAGGCCCACGTACTAAACCTTGCTATTCAGGACTATCTTATACATATAGACAAAACATCCAAGAGAGGAGGGGCCCTGAGTATAATTTCCAAGCTGTGCAACCTGGTTGTGTCAGTCCGATCATCTCCACAATGATGAGACAAATTTGCTATGCAGTGTAGGGCAATCAGTTTAGCCCCAAAAGAGCTTATATTGGATATCTGTATATGTTGGAACTCAACATTTGCAATGATCCAGTGCATGCTGGAGTTTGCTGTGGTATGCATTCTTTTTTTCTTTGGTCGGCTGAAGCAACTTGTTTCGGATGATTGAAGATTTATTTAAAAAAAAAAACAAAAAAAGCCAATAGATTCAACAGTGGCTACTGATAAGGAAATATGGGCTGAGGCTCTAGGTGAAAGCAAGTGGGACGTATGTAGGAATATTGTCAGAGTTTTGGAAGTAAGTGGTGATTGCTCTAGCTCTACACTCGTTTTATCAGCCTCTATACTTGTTTTGTCTGCCTCCATACAATACAACACCTCACCACATATAACTGCCAGTGTTTCAATAATTGTATAAAGGATATAGTCAAACAAATGACTCTGACAATAAGCTCAGCAATACCAGTATACAACCTTCTGATTGACTAGCTAAAGGACAAGCTTGAGGACAGACTGGAGGGTTGCGGTGATTTATGGTTGAGCCTAGATCAGAGAGATGCCATGGAGGTTACTCTTAGCAAGCTCAGAAAGTACTACTCCCAAACAGATACTGCTGTATACTCAATCAGTACAGATATGTCAATGTTGGCATGTGGTCATTGCCCCTTCCAAAACAGAGAAACCCTTGCAAAAGCTCACTCTCTCCTCTTCTTCGAACAGTACTGGACCCACACTTAAAGCTACAATACTATAAAGATCAGGGCTGGGAGCAGCACTTCATTGAGAGAACCAAGCAGACCGTAATTAAAGTATACTGGAAAAACTGCACACCACTGCAAGGTTCCAGCCGAAGTCTGGATGAATATGCTGAGAGATCCCTCTTGTTCTACATTTACTTCAGCAGAAAGAGGAAGAGGGAGCCATCAGTGGAAGAGCTGCCATCAATAGATGAACTTACCATTTACCTTGCCAGCAACCGCATGATCCTGCTAGAGGGTGCAGAGGTACTCAACTGGTAGAAGGTGGGTTGTTAGGTGGGTGTTGTTAGGTGGGCATTGGGCCAATTTAACCCACCAATCTAACCACCACTCTACCCACTGGGACATGCAGCTGCATCAAATAGACTTCCCCAGCCTGTATGGCATAGCTCGAAACTACCTGGTGATTCCTGCCTTCAGCACTCCCATTGAGTGGGTGTTCTCAGGTGGGGTGGACCTCGTTGCCCCAAAGAGGTATATGCTGAACACTGAGACAATCCGGGTACATATGTGTCTGAAGTCTTGGTGGGGCTTGGGCTGCTAAAATTCAGTGGGTCCTGGGGGTTCACAGATAAGTTGGTTGGCCTTGGGAATATTTAATACCTTTCAAAAATAATAAAAAGGTAAAAAACTCTGAGGACTTAGCCTAGAGTTTGTGGCTCAAGTGAGCAGCAGTTGGCAGGGTTAGTGGCAGTGGCAGAGGGAGTATGCAGTATTTGTGGCCCTCTGCCAGCAGCAAGGGGCAGCCCCAAGCTGTCAGTGTCTGGGTCAGTGGGGGGAGTATGCAAAATTTGCAGCCCTCTGCTGGCAGCAAGAGACAGCCCCAAGCTGTAAGTGTCCCAGTCAGAGAGGTTAGCAGAGGGAGCATGCAAAACTTGCAGCCCTCTACTAGCAGTGAGGGGCAGCCCCAAGCTGTTAGCACCCAGGTCAGTGGATGGGGTCAATCAGTGGGGTTGGTGGGTGTGGGGTCAGCAGAGAGAGTATGCAAAATTTGCAGCCCTCTGCCAGCAGCAAGGGGCAGCCCTGAGCCACAAGTGTCTGGGACAGGCGAGGCAGGTGGAGGGAGTATGCAAAATTTGCAGCCCTTCACCAGCAGTGAGGGGCGGCCCCAAGCTATCAGTGCCTGGGTCAGTGGGTAGAGTCAGTCAGCAGAGTTGGTGGGCATGGGGTCAGTGAGAGAGTATGCAAAATTTGTGGCCCTCTGCTGGCAGCAAGGGGAAGCCCTGAGCTGCAAGTATCCAAGACAAGTGGGGCAGACAGAGGGAGCGTGCAAAATTTGCAGCCCTCTGCCAGCGGCATAGGGGCAGCTCCAAGCCACCAAGGAGTCTGGGGTGGAGGGTGTTTCTGGTGGTTGGAGGGTGCTTCTGACAGTCAGAGGGCATTTCTGGCAGTTGAAGTCCACCACAATTCAGACCCCATCACTAGTTTGGGTCTCATGAACACCCTGGCCCTGCACCGCAGCGCCATACCAGCAGCACTGCAGAGTAGGGCCAAGGGGCCAGTAGGGTCAAGGGGCCGGTAGGGCCCTACATAACAGCTAAGCTAGTGCTACAGAAGAGATGCCTGGCCCAACCCCCCATATAAGACTGCCCAACCTGTACAAAATAACTGCCTAACCCTCACAAAAGACTGCCTATCCCTCATAAAAGATTGCCTAACCCTCACAAAAACTGCTCCACCCACCAGTCCCAGGCCTTGATGAGCCTATCATCTATTGTAAGTGCAATGACTATTGTATCCGAGCTCTCCTCGAAGGTGATAGTGCCACAGTGATCATATGGTTGGAAGAGGATGGCCATGTTGGCCACAAACAGGACCCTGAAACCATAGGTGAGGTCATACCAGACTCCACTGCTATCCTCCCAGGTTGGGCCCTTTCTTTCCGGGATGTAAAACATTACTGAGGTGACATTGTTGTCTGTGTATGTGGGCAGAGAAAGGTTGCACCCAATATATCCTGATGTGATGTGAGCATATAGTTAGGTGAACCCTTGGCCCAGGACCTCATACTGCTAGGCTGTACTGGTGGATGCCTACTCTTAGTCCAGCCCCAGGAGCCCCAGCTTGGAAACCTACCAAAATGGACAGTAACTGATCAGTCCTTTTTGTATATAGGGGGGCAGAAACCCCCCAGGCCACAGAAACCCCCTGGGCTGCAGAAACTCCCTGGGCTGCAGCACCCCAAAAAAGCGGAGCTCCTCACCTCATATGGTATGCTAAATTGCACTAAGAATGTATGTACAGCTGTGCCAAGATCACCACCAAGCTGGCCTGCTATATGCTCTACCAATTTGCTCAAAGAACCCCAGATCATAGCTGCCATTACCACACAGGCCGTGTCATGCTCATGCACAGTTTGCTCTTTGATGGCACTTTTAAAGTTTCAGTAGGAGTATAGAATCTTGTGTATCTCTAGATTTGTATCAAAAAGAGTATATCAGTAAAGAGTGTAATTTATCTGGGGAGGAGTAAAAAAAAAGAGAGATGAGTGCAGGAGATTTCAGAACCCACTCTTCACCAGTGTTGCAGTATATCCAATTCCCGTCCAAACCCCTCCTCCTTACTTTTTTCACCCCCTCTTTTCTGCCACCCAGTATTTGATGCAATCCTCGCAAATCTCATTGATGTGGCAGTGAAGTTCATTACTGTAGAGATTCCTTACCACCATCGCAACCACCTCTCTACATTCATTAATAAAGATATAGTTCTCTTTGTCATTGGTTACTCCTGCTGGCCAATGGACCTCTTGGTTAAGAATGATTGGCTCTGATTCGAATATAGACCCCCAAGCCTTGATGATGATGCTGGTACTGCTCATACTGAACATCTTGCCCTCAAATTTCTCTATTTGATCAGATGCTGGACATGGTTGAACTCAGGTAACTTTGAACTCTCCTTTCCAATAGAGCTGAGCCCTGATCTGAGGGACTAAGATAAGTGTATGGACAGGTTGCATGCAGACGGATTGCATACAGACAGGTTACATGTAGACAAGTTGTGTGTGGATGGGTTGCATGTGAGTGTGGGTGTTTTTTAGGAAGAGACCATGTAAAAAATAAAATTAAATAAAACACAGAGATGGGTATTTCAGAAAAAGAGCATGAGTGAGTGAGTGAGTAAGCTGTATGCTGATGAGTTGTACAAGATTGCTCATGAAGGCTTGCTTCTGTTCCTTTTGAGATCTCTGCCATGCAATGTATTGACTCAACAGCTCAGCCACCAAAGGCATGCCCCACAATGTCCTCCAACCTTTCTTCATCTTGACCAGATGTTGCGAATAAAGTTGGCAGATCTCACCATAGAGCTGTAGACCCTAAGAAGAGTACAAGGTGAATCAGGTCATGCTGGGGGAATTTAAACAAGTAAAAAGTAGCAGCAGAAAAGAGCAACCTACATCTACTACTGGCTGTTCCAAAAAGGCTACCACATATATAGCTGTGAGGTCTGTGAATTTCGAGGTCCAAAGGGCTGCCATAAGTTATTGCCGGAATTCACCCTCATCCCTGCCATTGCCATTGCCATTGCCATTGCCACCACCATTGCCCCTTTGGCTCTCAATGAGCAGCTTATATGCTGCCCATATGAGAAAGAATCTAACATTGTCAGCAGAGAGTGTGTTTCTACCTCGAATACTCCCTCTTTTGATGATTATTGCAGGGTGAAAAATGAGTAGACTGGACCAATGTATGAAATTAAGAGCTGCTGTTTTGTTTGCTTGTAATGTGGTAGGAAAGAACAAAGAAAAAGAATAAAGAAAAGAGAGGGAACAAAGGAAAGAGTGATGTCACCAAAGTATGGCAGGAAAAAAAAAACAAGAGCGAAATGAACAAAAGAAAGAGTGATGTCACTAAAGATTTCAATCTAGATGGATCAATCCAGATAGATCAGATCACAAGACCAATCTGAGTTGATTTGAATCCATCACATGATGAACCTGATTCAAATCTCATCCAGATCAACTCCATTCATTTGGAGCACTAGTAGTTGGTGAAGGGTTTCTCTTGCTTCTTCTTTAAGAATATGGTGGGTCTTGCTGTTCTGGAATTGGTAGTATAATGTGGTCTTGGTTCTGGTATGGTGAAAGTCAGTAGAGTTGAGCCACTTGGCTACAGAGGCTTGGGCTTTATGAGAGACTAAGGTTAGAAAGACTGCTGCTGGTTGTCCTAGGTTGCTCGGATTTGTAGAGCTGATAAAACTCTTATTGAGAAGAGTAAAGAAGACTTCAATAAGACCTTCTTCATCCTGACTTACTAGGTGTAGTGTAAGGAGTTTGGTGAATAGGGTTTTGCCTATTTGCTGATTTAACTAGAGTATTTCTTTCTTCAAATGAAGTTTGTCCCACTTGTTGTAGGTGTAGAGGTCAAATTGTCCTTATATGTCAGGTTCAATTCTCTCCAGATTGTCAGATAGTTCAGGATAAATTTCAGTTCAGAGGTTGGACTTTATACCAACTTATAGGAATTCTCAGAGGGGTTTGTAGCAGAGTGAGGAAGTATCTTGAAGCAGAATTGGATTGTAAACTGCTGCTACCAAGTTATAAGAGGGTTGCTTTTTAGAGTAACTGTTATGTAGTTCTGGAAGGGTTTTCTAGAAGTTCTGGATATTCTGGAAGACTGTTTTCTTATGGTCAAGATCAATTTCATATGGAGTATATCCTCTATGCTTATTGATTTCAAGATCAGGTTGACGTCTCAACCAAAGTCCTTTTTTGGACTAGTTCTGGATGTTCAGGATTTTCCATATTTCAGGAAGTTCAAGAAACTAAGGCCAGCTTAGTTGTATTGACATATCACTGCAGACAATACCCAATTAGGAAATTTTGTGATAGAGTTAGGAGTGAGACTTAATAGAGAGCAGATTTACTTAAGAGTAGTTTGTGGGTTATTAAATAGGTTTATTTGCTATTTATAATATTGCTATACTAAGAGTAGTTGTGTAAAGAGATATTGTAGGGAAGTATTCAGAAATGTTCTTGTATATTTGAGTCTGTTCAAGTCTGAGATTCTGAGGTATAGGAGAGGGGATGTTTATACTAGTGAGGAGCTATCTGAGCTATACTAGATATGAATGTAGCACTTAGTGTCTTACTGAGTTGGAATATAGTCATGTAGTACAAGTGTGATCTGACATGTCAAGAGATCGTCTGACTGCTGAGTTAGTTCACAGTCATGTCTATAAGGCTAATATAACTATACTATGACTGCTAAGCTATTTATAGGTTTAGGTACTGTCTGGGTAGTCTTTGATGATATTACCATTGATGACATCATCTCTGATAAAGTAGTCATCTAGGAAGAGTGGTTCGCAGATTACTTCTCCTTATTCGCTGAGGTAATAATATATTGGAACTTCATCACCATCCCACAAGATAGCATCATCTGTCTCATATGCTAGATAAGGTATTGGTGGGCGAAGGAGGGATACATTATCTTCACTTTCATCAGATTCACTATCTGTATACCTTCTATAGGTTACAGCACTATGAGTCACAGGGTTGTAGTAAGCTGGTGGCTGTAGTTTATGTCGTTCATACTCAGATGACAGAGTTGTTGGTTCAATCTTGAGGTTGTTGGTTCAATCTTGAGAGTTGTCTGAAGGTACAGGTTGTGTTCTCCAGTCTCTTCATTATAGTTGAAGTAATTGAGAGTAAACATGGGTTGGTATTCATACCAGTGGTCATTGTCCCAATAAGTCTCATATGTAGTTATGAACTGTTGTAAGTTCATCAGCAGAGTTGGTGGTGTGATCAGAGTTGGCAGAGATCCTTGGCTCGAGGTCATATCGGCATCAGAGAGATCATTGTCTTCTGCTTTATCTTTATCAAATTGGATTATATCATAGATATCCTTCATAGTATATCCAACTTGGGGCATTTGCAGGATGTGGTCATCAGGGTACAGGAAGGTTCTGTCAGTAGTCTGGACATACTCGAGATACTTGTGATTGAGTTCTTATATTATATCATTGATTTGGCCATAGGATAGAGTAGCAACCATTTTGCTGGTGGTAACTCAGAGGCAGGGAATAAAGGTGCTGTACTTATAGAAGAGTTCTCTATGTTTACAGATGATGAGCTTCTGGTATTGAGATATCTGGGTGATGTCTGTATCATGGTGGTGTTTAACTATGTCTTCTAGGAGGCAGCTGATCTGATAGTAGCTTGAGATTTGTCTGATTCAGTGGGCCTCATTAAGCATGTTCAGGGCATTCCATTGAGCTTCCATGAAGTAGAGGGGTGCTAGGCTATGGATATTCATGAGGGGCAGAGGGAGTGTGGCTCAGTTGACAATGGCATTCCAAATATCAGCATAGATGTGGTTATAGATCTTGGTGGTCATGTTTGTGTATATTCAGAAGTTGTAGTTATTGTTTGTTTTAGTTCTTTGTTTCAATATATCTCAGTGCCTAGTATATATGTATTTAGTCCTGATTGATAAGATTCTGTTTATATGAATCTTATGTTCTGTGACTTTATGTTGACTCAGCTTTGTATACTGTGACTTCGATTTGACTCAGCTTTGTGATTGAGCAGGTGATTTCCAGATTTGTTCGGCTATTATATGTGTTCTCGGTGGCTTGTTCAGAGGGTGACATGTGATTTCTGTGGCTTGGAGGTTGTGCACTTATAGTTTCAGACTATACTAAATTTAAATATAATAGTAGTTTTGACCTGATCAAAAGACTTTATTATAAAACTATAGTAGATTATATAGATCATATTATAGATATAATAAGAAGGTCTAGTATTACTAGACTAAATAAGACTTGATGTTATAATAATAATAAAACTTTCAATATTATAATATTTTTAGTAGCTTGGAAATCTACTTTAAGAAGCTACCTGATATATAAAAGTTTTAACATTTTCTTTTTTACTAAAGTAAATCCAGATATATACTATTAGAGCTCAAAAATTTAAGTTATTGAAGACTAAGAAATCTGAGGCTCTAAAAGCTATAAAAAAAATAAAAACCTTGTTATTTTCAATCTTCTCCTATAGAATTAAAATATCAAGAATATCTTTAATAATATTTACTTATTTGTCTAAGATGAATTCAAAGATATTACTTGTCCAAAACTAATCTAATCTATACTCTTAATAAATAAAATATTTACTTCTTTACTTTTGATCAAAGTTACTTTTTAACCTCAATTTGAGTTATAAATTAGCTATTTTATTACTCTAATTGGGCTTTTAATTTATTAATTTTCCTTACTAGTTCTTTGGAAGATAATTTTTTTAATCTTTCTACTTCTCTTTCTAATTCTTTTATTCTATCTAATAATTCTTATTTTTGTCTTTTATATCAGTTTTTAGATTTTTCTATAAAATCCTCATGAGCTTATCTTTCTTTAGCAATTGTTTATTTAGCATTATTTGATTATTCTTATAAGGTATTTATTTGCTATTTATATTTAGTGGATGCTCTTTCTTTATGAGATAAGACCAGAAGTTCTTTTTTATTACTATTAGAATAATTATAGTAAAAACTCATTCTAGTTTTTAGCTCTCTATATCTCTCACATTTTGATAACTCATTATTCTCAAACTTCTCCTTATATTCCTCATAAGTACAAGTATTATTAACTATTCTGTAACTTACTTTATTATGAGTTCTAATTTGATAAACTACTTTTTTTTCTCTTATTAAAGTTAAGACGAAAAGTGCAAGGTGTCTCTTTATTTCATTCATCTAAATTCAAAACTATATAAAGTAGTTCTTTTATTACTTAACTTTAATTTCTATCTATGCAATCATTTTTCTTTATTTCTATTCTTAAGAGTTAAAATCTGTTTTGCTTTTTAGATAAAGGAGGCAAGAGCTTATTGATTAAATTAAGTAATATTTTCTATATTTAAATTGTTTTTCTTACTTTTTTTAATAATTTCACATTATCTCTTACTTTTTCTTTTAATTTTTGAATTTCTCTTTTTTGATTTTCAATTATAATATAATTTTGCTGAATAATTTCTGAATTATCTCTAATTTTCTCTTTTAAAGATACTTCTTTTTTATTATTCCATTTCTTACTAATTTCAGTAAAAGAGATAAAGTGAGTTTTGACATCTACTTCCTATTTCTCAATAATTCTCTTTTTTTTTTTTTTTTTTTTTTTTTTTTTTTTTTTTTTTTTTATAGTCACTCAGACTCCTTCCTTTATTAATACACCTATCTACCCTCTATATAATACACAGTACCCACCCCTATCCAATCTCCCTGGGAGCCCCCCCCTACTTCCTCTTAATGAAAGACTACTTTGTCAAACACCATCTCCACCTGCCCACTACTCTGTTCACAAATCCCTTCTACCAGATAGTGATGTCACCTACCCTGGGGACTCCAACCAACCCACCACCCAGTCAGCAGATTGCCCAACAACCCCTTCCACCTTAACAACTTTTTCTAAATACCTATCTATCACCCTTCCTCAAAAACAAATAGCTAATGTCTAGCCAACCCTATCCATACTGCCAAAACCCACTCTACAGTAAGCCAACCATTGCTGACACCTTCCACTAAATGAGATTTCAAATCCTCCCAGTGACCTCTCTCTCCATCTGGCCTCTTCTCTACCCCCAGCCAGTCCCCTACTGCTATCCAAAAGTCCCTCAGAACCTCACACTCTTCCAGCCAATGTTCAGGCATCTGTACAAATCTCCCAACTTATCCCACATTATAACACTCCTCACAGTCTAATTGGTCACTATTCACCAGATAACTAGCATGGAAATTCAACATGATATTCCTCCATAGCATCTACCACTATACCACTCAGAACTTAGGAGGAAGTCACCTTTGCATCTCAGTACACTATGACCAGACTCCTGCCCAGTCTCACTCCTTGCCAATTCTCACTGTCTATCAACTACTTAGCCAAAGATCCTGCCCAAGTCCCCACTGATATTCCACTCTATTATCAATATCCAACTCTATAAGTAAAATACCCCCTAGAAGTAGCCTGTCTTATCATCACATATCTGGGCCCCACTGCATCTCTCCCTCATCATCTCACCAGTACAGGCCTATCCAGTTTTCTCAATAATTCTCATAACAACCTCATTGAGTTTATCTAATTTACTATTTTTGATTTTCTTTAATAAATCTTATAGTTCTTCTTCCAATTAATAAACTCTTTTATTTTCTATATTCTCTTCTATTAATTCAGAATAATCTAATAAAAGTTTCTCAATAGTTTTTTTGAAACTTTTATATTTATTTTTAACTTTTTTAGTTTATTTAGTAATATCTTTTATCATATTTTTAAGAGAAATACTATAAAGATTATAATAATTTCTAAACTCTTCTCTTTAATCTTCTTTAAATAATTTCTTTTTTATCTTATCCTCTTCTAATTATTTTTAATAATTTTCTTACTTTTCTCTGAATCTAAACCTTATAAAGTAGAGAAAATATCTTTTTTTAGCATTATTTATTTTATAATAGTATTTAAATTAATTATTGTAATATTGAATATATTAATAAAGTAAGCAAACATATTTTTGCTAAGAACTTTCAGTAGAATAATTCTTACAAAGCTTTGGTCAATATTCTTCATTATTAATTTGAGTAATTTATCAACTACTACTAAATTAGAATCATAAGTAATATGTCTATCTCTTAAATATTTAATTATCTCTTATTTAATTTCTTTATTATTTAATTACTTAACTCATAATAGTGCTTTTAATTGTTTAATTTAGTTTAATAATCCTTTGTTTCTCATTAATTAAGTTTGTTATTTCTTTAATATACTTATATATTTATTTTATAAGATTATATTAAGTATATATATATTATTTAGATTAAATCTATTAAGATAATATAGAAAGTAGATAGAGAGATTTATTTCATTTAGTTGAGTTATCTATACTCATATATCAAGTCATCTATCTACTAATACTAGTATAAAGTATAAGTGAAAATAAAATCTTTGAGCTAATGCTTCAAGTAATATCAAATATTTACTTTTTCTAATTTTATTATAGTATGTTCAATATAATTATTATTTAACTTAGTATTATACTACTGAATTAAATTATTAGTTTAAGAGTTATATATCTAATATAACTATACTCTAACTCAGTATAACTATTATACTAAATCTATATTTAGCTAATATAGATAGCTTTTCAACTTATATAATAGTATACTCTCAGATCTCAATTTTCTTAATTTTCTCAAATAATTTTAATATATAGCTTTCAAAATACTTTCTTTATATAACTACTCCTAATATAATAATATTTAGAATAGTAAATAAATCTATTTAATAATTCTAATATTATTTTTAAGTAAACTTAAGTAACTTTAGATTCTATATTTAAATCTCAAAATAAATTTTTTAATTAAATATTATCTATAGTAATATATCAATTCAACTAAGCCAATCTTAGTATTTAGAACTTCTTATAATATAAGAACTTCTAAACTCTAGAAAGTCTATAAAAAAGAACTTAGATTGAGATATAGTAAAAAAAAAAAAAAAAAAAAAAAACTTAGATTGAGATATTAATCTTCTCTTGAAATCAATTGCATAGAGAATATACTTTATGCAAATTAATCTAAACTGATAAGAAAATACTCTTCAGAATATCCAAAACTCTAGAAAATTTTCTCAAAAATATGTATATAATAATATTTTAAATAAATATTCTCTTATACTTATAAAATAGTTTATAATATACTCTTTCAACTAAGTAAATATATTTTAAAACTTATAATATATAAAATCTACTTTAACTCTACTTAATAGAATATAGTTATTAATAATAACTGCTAATTCACTAATTCTATAATAGCAACTTATCAATAGAGAGTTTCAAAGTTAGTTATAGAATTTTAAATATTTGAAATTTAAGAAAAAAAAATTAGCCAATCAGGTTTAATTTAGAATTCTACATTTGGCTGAGGTTTAAATCTCCCTATAAATTAGTTTATCTATAAAAAAAAAGACATATGTTAAATTATATTATTATTGAGAATATATATATATCTTCTTCTTCTACTTATTATTATACTAAAGTTCATAAAGTATATAAGATATCCAAGAGGTGGGAGGATGATGATGTTGACAGAGGACTATCCTTAATAGATTTTATCCTTGACTAGATTATATTAAAGATAAACTATACTAGATATAAGAAAGATATAGAGAGAGAAATGAAGTAGACTCTCTGTGAGAAGATAGTTAGTCTTCTGAAGAAAGCTGGCATCTACTACTACAATAATGCTAATATCTAGACAAAACTATCAAAGCTCTAGACTATCTACAATAAGGCCCAGAACTAAAGTGAGAATATGAGAGAAGAGATTCAGGTGAGAGATAGAGATAATATGAAAGTAATAATCTAGAGTATATTTTGGACTTTAATCTTTGTCAATAAATTGAATTTATATTGAATAAAAATTCCTATCCAATGATGGCTACTCTCAAAAAAAGATATAAGTGCTAAGATATTCTACACCTAATCTTTACCAATAGAACCTCATTTTGGCTAAGATTTATAGCTAATATATAACTTAAGAGATAATAATATTATCAGAAATCTACTTATGAGTAGAGATGATGATGATAATGATGGCAGTGGTAGTGATGATAATAATAGCAATAATACTAATATATAGTGACAGTAATAGTAATAGCCATACTTTAGATAGTTCTTTCTCTACTATCTTACTGATTATAATGGTTTAGTAGACAATCTTCTGTGTCTACTTTCTATAACTAATACCTCTTCTATCTCAAGTTGGTTTGCTATACCTATTGCAGAGTAGTGGGAGAGAGACAATAGTGATGAGCTACTCCTTTATTAGTATCAGATCTACTTTTTTGTAGTTTTTAGTACCTTCAGCTATATTTGGGATATACTTATTTTGATATGGTACCTTCTTCCTTTTGCTATTGCCAACAAGATATCATCTCAGTATATTATGGATTATGTAGAGAGTTGGCTGACCTTGAGTATTAAGTGTTTAGTATAGATTATCTATAGATCCTCAGTACCTGTAATGAAGTCCTCTCACTTTGGCAAGCTTCCTAGTGAGTATGGTTCTGGCATAAGTAACTGTTTTTCAGGTGATGTCAGAATGGAAGGGAAGATGACTATTATAGATAAGAGGAAGGGTGATAATGGTAGACCAGTAAGATACTAGGCTAGGGGTAGTCATTGGGGCTGGGGTGTATACTGCTTTAGTGAGGCCTTTTGATTGGTATGAGATAGTTAGATAATAGATATCACTCTCAGCTACTTTTGACAATTTGTAGGATTAGGCCCTGATCATTGGGGGTAACTGAGGGACCTAAGGCTATCTATATTAGATATCTTGGCTACACTTAACTGAAATCAGAAGCTGATATAGCAATATGATTGAGGCCTATAGGCTTGAGTAGTGGGGTATTGGAGGTCTCCTCTCATCTCATATATAAGTCCTCTACTCACCTTACTTGGGAGAACTAGGCCCTACCCACTATTCTGTATCTTGAGGAAGGTTTTTCTTTATCTATCATTTCTACTTAGGGTGGCAGGGGCTATTTTATTTAGCTTGAATATAACCTTATATATATATATATTGGGGTTTTGGATATGCACTTTTGATTATTAGTATATGACTGAGTTCTTCTTGGTAGTAGAGAGAGTATGATATACAGAATGAGGTGTAGACTACTATAGGCTCTGCTGCATCTAGCATAGTTGAGTCACTGGATAATAGCTAGCCTAGGTTTAATGGGGAAGTAGTACTCAGTAAGTAATGAAAGAGAGTTTTGACCTATATAGTTTAGGTTTCTTTCCAATAAAAATTCATGGGACTCTAAGTCTATAAAATAAAAAAAAGTAATAGTAATAGTAATAATAAGGATAATAATATTAGTAATAATGATAATAATAATAATAGTAATGATACTAATAGTAATAGTAATAGTAATGACAACAAGAGTAATAATATCAGTAATAATGATAATAATGATAATAATACTAATAATACTTCTCTTAGCTCTAAAGAAATACTAGTAAGGTAGAAAGGTGAGAAAGTATATGGCTAGATAATAGAGAAGAAGCTGATAAGGATTGGGATATATATCTGACTATTTTCAGAAAAAATCAAAGCTCTTGTTGGTTGATGTTTTTTTTGGTAAGAAATATAGTAAAAATGAGAGAGTAAAGTATACTCTAAACTTTACAAACAGAAAATAGATAGAGGAGTATATATGAGCTTATTGTTATGTAGTGATCACTGAGTCCTTCAAATATATCAGATTCTCTCCAAGGTATATCTCTTAGACTAACTCAAGTTTGTTATAAGCAAGTTCTTATTGGAGTACCTTTCTAAGATCTTATAGTTCTCAAACTTCTTATCTTTAAACTGTCTTGTTATCTCTTTAGATTGCTTGTAAGAAATTGTGTGTATTATACTGAGTAGAACTGACTTTATTTCAAAGGAAATAAGAGGGGTATTTATACAAAATATAATTCAATAGTTGCTAAGATATAAAGCTAAATATAAATTCCAATAACTAAATAAAATACTGGAACACAGAAAACTGCCAAGTTTCAGTATTGGCACAGATAGTTATATAGGTTCAGGATGCTGGTATAATTTCGGTGATACAGAAAAAGAGTACTGGAATAATTCTGAGTTACATAAGGTTAGAATGCTAGTGGAGGAATAGCTATTATACAGGAAAAGAATGCTGGCATAATTCAGTATAACCAAGAGACTTTAGAGCAGAATGTTTAGAACTATGGGAGCTTCATCCTCATTGTTACTGAAGGAGATAAGATCTGTGAATGTTTCAGTCTTATTGCATAGGTTACTTATTTTATATATATTATGTAGTTTGCATATATCATGTAGTTCATATATGTTATACAGGATGACATTATTGCCAATGACATCATCACATTTGGCAGGGGCTCTCCAATCTATAACATTCTCTTCCACAAAGTAAGAAACAAATGTGGGGTCTTGGGGAGGTCTGATCTGGATGCTGGGGCCTTGGAATGCTGAGATCAATCCTTGCAGGAATTGATCTGGGTTGTCCTGGAGGATGAGATGCCAGAAGTCTTCTACTTTATCACTATTGAGGGTGATAGTGAACTGGGCTTCTGTAGCCACTCTGGCTTCTAATATATTGATATGGCAGGCTGACAGATCTCTGAAGTCTGAGACTCTAACATACTCCAAGTTGGGGATTGATCATAGTGCATATCTGAAGATCTAATGAATCTTCTTAGCTGTCGCTTGCTTTATATATATCTATGGGAGTGGTATCTTATAACTCTTGAGGGCTGGCCTATAGGAACTCCTGGTAGAGAAGATTTCCTATTTTGTACTCCTGTTATATTTGGAGATATTCAGTAGCAATGGTGATTCTTGTTTCCATTTTATGGTAATAGAGAATAAAATGATAAGGATTTCCAGTACTCAGATTGAGGCTAGTCCTTCTTATACAGGTCCTCATGGCTCTTCTGATGTCTTGGAACATCCTTTCTTCAACTGAGGTACCTTAGTGGTTTCTTGACCTTGAGGTTTAGCAAGTAGTAGGTATTTTGTTTATAGTAAGTCTTTGAGCTATTTTGGGATTGGTGAGTCTTGTTGAGTTGCTAC
This sequence comes from Jimgerdemannia flammicorona, assembly GCA_003990745.1. NCBI lineage: Eukaryota > Fungi > Mucoromycota > Endogonomycetes > Endogonales > Endogonaceae > Jimgerdemannia > Jimgerdemannia flammicorona. The sequence continues at coordinate 596 of RBNI01002695.1, read as the reverse complement.
TACTGTAGTTCCTTGATCCTTCTTTTATATTCCTCAAGATATCTATACTGTGGTCATAATGACTTATAGTTGGTCATCATTACTCATCTTATAGTCTGAGTGAGTCATGCCATATGATCTTCTTGTGCTCCAATCTGGTGGCTTGCAAGGAATTGCTGTCTCTTATGCTGATATCATCATTCTGAGGTCACTATTATATTATATATAAAAAAGTTATTAGTAGTAAAGGAAATGAGGGCTAAAATAGAAAAATGAGAACTAAGACTGAGAGAGCTCTTACAAAGATTTTATTGATAAAATTATTAAATAATCTAGATATATTATAGGAGGATATCTCAGAGCAGATGAAGGATATATAAATGTAAATTAATTCATATTTATATAGATATATTTATTATTATTAAAAGTATTAGATATAGATAAGCCTATATAGATTATTATTTTTTATAAATATTTCAGAATAAGATATTTTATATAGTAGAACTATTTCTGATTTTATGAGATATTTAGATATATCTCCAAATCTTTTTTATTTTGATAAAATATTATAGAAATTTGTAAAAGATTGATCATTGAATATCTCTTTTTTTTTTTTT
>RBNI01002694.1:0-17779 GCA_003990745.1 Jimgerdemannia flammicorona | reverse complement strand
AAATACAAGCCATTGAACAGTGGCCTGTACCAGCAAACCTCACTGAACTCAGGTCCTTCCTTGGTCTGGCTGGATACTACCATCGATTTGTCAAGAACTTTTCTGGCATTGCTGAATCTTTGACAAACCTCCTGCGAAAGGAACCCAACTCTGACCTCTATGTCCCCTACATCTGGGATGCTTTCTATCAATAAGCTTTTCAAGAACTCAAGAACTACCTGACCCATGCACCTGTCCTTAGAAATATGGACCCAAACTTGAAGTTCATGATCACTACAGATACATCTAATTTTGCCATTGGTGCAGTCATTTCTCAAGATGATGGTCAAGGATACTGACCTATTGCCTTTGAATCAAGAAAATTGTCCCCAGCAGAACAAAAGCTAGCTACTCATGAAAAGGAACTCCTGGCAATCATGCATGCCCTCAAGACCTGGCGATACTATCTAGAAGGAGTTGAGTTTGACATGATCACTGATCACAGGTCTCTTCAGTACATCAACACTCAACCAACCCTTTTTTGCCAACAAGCCAAGTGGAGCCAATTACTTCAGACCTTTACCCCAAACATCATCTACAAGCTCGGCAAAACTCTAGTTGTACCAGATGTACTGTCAAGAAGACCAGATCTTACCGCAATCTTACAAGTCACTGTGGCACCTGAATTCCTCAACCAGATCAAGAAAGCTTACAAACAAGACTCTCTGGTTCTACAAAGGAACACCAAGGAATTCAAGGAAAAGTACACCATCAAGGACAACCTTGTGTACTATCAAGACAAAGTATATATTCCTGCCAACCCTGAACTACAGTACAAGATCCTTCATGAACATCATGACTCCCCACTAGCTGGTCACCTTGGAACAGAGAAGACCATCAAGAATATCCAACGAGACTGGCCAAACATGCTCAAGGAAATCAAGGAGTATGTCCAAAGCTGCGATCTTTGCCAAAGAAACAAATGAGTAAAAGCTGAGTTCAAGAGGAAAGGGCGAGAGCGGATATGTGGGATAAATATAGTTTCGCCCCTACCATATCCGATTTCTAACACCATTGGGAGAAGGGAAAGAACCTACCTGCCTTGGCGAGGACCACTGATGTCTTGTCCGTCTTGCGATTGAGGGCCTGCGAAGAGGTGGGATTGTTTAGGAATGTGTGGCGTAGAATTGTTAGATATTCACGGAAGGGTTTTTAGATAGAAGATGGAAGTAGAGGCACTCGGTGTTAAGTATTAGAAGTTAAGCTGCGAGGGTCCCGCCCACTCGATGGAGAGTAGTACTAGTAACAAACACACCAGATAGACGATAAATTCTTTGCGGAGAAGCTACTTTACGTTTCCAGTCATCGAGTATTTTAGTACCAGCAATGACCCAAGTTGCCGAGGATCATACCCTAAACGAGCGGTTCAGAAACACCTTCGCCAGAAACTGCGCGTGTTGACAAAAGTATCTATGAGGACTATCAAAAGTGCATACATTTATTTTACTCGCATCTAATAATACCTTTGTCGTTCTGAACGTCGATTAGGCGCTTCGAGTATCGTTTTGCTCTTCCTCAAAATCCATGAACGTCATTTCTCAAGCTTCTCTTTCTCCACTTCACTCTCTCCGCAGTAGAAAAACCCTGACCGCCACCTCGCCCAACGCAAATTGGCCGACGAGGCCACGGAGCTGGTACAACGGTTCGATAGCGCTCCCGCGTTGGGCTAAGTAGTAGGGCAGGAATTGGATGCAGTAGCAGTGATAGCTGGGGCTATCAAGTCGAAATATGAGTGCTGAAGCGTGTCGCGTGTGAGATGAGTATTGTGTGGTGGAGACTGCTGACCCGCTTTTTGGCCAGCTCTTCTACTTCCACATAATTAAGTGGTTTTATTTTTTTTTCTTCTCCCAGTATGGTAGTATGGAAGTGGCTGAGATCACATGGAGAAACCGCAGCGATCACACACTTCGTCGTCTTGTCTTTCCGTGGGGACCCTTCCGCCGGCGAATGCTACGAGCGACAAAGCGATGCTGTTAAACCTGGCGTCGTTTTGGAATAGCACCGTGACCCCTGCGAACCTTGGTAAATACCACATCCACGCGCCATACTTTTAATCCGAATCATACTCATGCGCAAGCGCCTCACCTTGCGAAATTCGACCGCTTGTACATGTCAGGTACGGGCTTTGCGGCTGGGCAGCCTGCAACAACTGCTTAGCGACTTACGGCCCGCCGCTCAGGAATCCGTCACGTGACTAAAAATTAAGATGGATAAAACATGAGCTCTTGCACTCAAATATGTGGCCTGAGATGTACTTAGTATTTGTTGTCAATGAAGGGTTCATCATGAAAGCAACTCGGAGTAGAGAAGAGTTGATAGTCGAAATAGTAAACAAGAAGTGTTCCTTTCGATTGCGTGAACTCAAAATTTCAAACTGGTTGAACACAAAGATTTTCCTTATTGCCACCCTAAAAAAGAGCAATGCGATCAGACAGCGTCATCATGCATTACCGTTAATGTGTTCGACTGTGGGGACGATAACCATGCTCCTCTCCCATACGTAAATAGTCGTGGCCCTCGAGGAAACGTATTACAGCTGAATCCTTGGGCGGAGTGAGTTAGGATTTGGGTGGAGGATGCATGTACAATTAGAAAAAAAATTCGGATTTTCTGATACGATTGCCAAATAAAATTGGAATGCCATGGTCTTAGTAAACAAAATAAGCTAATCCGGATAACTGTCATTGTTACCATCTAAATATTGTGTAGTCGTATTCCTCTTGTCTAATCAAGACTCGACGACCACAACAGATTAGATTGTAAAGGTTCTTTGTGCTTTGAATACAGTAGTGCTGCAATATAGCATGCCTATTAGTACCTCCTGTTGTTGGCACTTATTCGAATACTAGAACTATTGTTTATACATGATGACAAAGGCTTTTATTCCGGAACAGGAGATGGAGATTGTTCACAGGTGCGAGATTGTTCACGTTCTTGAGGCCTATTTTAGGAAAGCGGTGTATATTATGATCAGGAAATTTCTAAAAAAAAAAAAAAAAAAAAAAAAAAAAAAAAATGTAGACATTTATAATGTCGGTCAATCTACCCGATTTATACGGTACGACATATTCGGAAGTCATGGCGGGCATTGATATTTTGCAAAATAAAATCAATGCCTCATAATAATGGAAGAATTCTTTATAGATTTAATAATAGAACAGTTTATCGAAAAAAAATAGCTCGAAAAGTAACTACATAGCATTGTCTTTACCCACATATTAAAAAACCCCCCGACGTTAAATAGGAGGACATTTCCGACATGGATCATTGGCTAACTCCTTCACTGCATACCCGAACCAAATACATTAATATAGATCCTACCCGATAATTTTAATATGGCCTTTCGTTTAAGAAATATATCTCCGGATACATATCAGTAATATAAAAATGTTGGATTGATGAGGTTTGCGATATAAATTATTGGACGGGAAATTTTTAAATGCTGTTTTGGTCATCGATCACGGGACATGCGCTATACTTTCGTAATTAACGCCCAGCTGAAAGCGTTTCTCAACTGCTACGCTCTAGTCCACTCTCCATAGATGCAAATCGTTCAGCCCCAGCCACCTAACAGAACCTTCCAGCCGAGCCGCTCTCCGCAGCCATCCGAGCCAACCGAACCGAGCCGTGCTTCTCGGTCATCCAAGCCTACAGAGCCGAGCCGCGCTTCTCGGCCACCCAAGCCAACCAAGCCGAGTCGCGCTTCTCAGTCATCCAAGCCAACCGAGCCGAGCCGCACTTCGATGATATACCTCACGGTGAACAACCGGCGTCAGGTGCAAGTGCCCCTTTGCACCACATTTGCAGAGCTCGGTCAGCTCCTAAATGACGAATTCGGATACAATATTGGCCGTATATGCTACGCGGACCCTTCCAATCCGGGCCTCGTTCTCAACCTGAGTGATCAGGAAGACTGGGAATACTTAAAGAGACGGGCGTCCGAGGGGGTGGAATTGAAGGTCTACTGCGTGCAAGACCTGGTGATGGGGAAGCAAAGCCGCTGGGGGGTTGTCTCGTTGGTAATTTTGCTACGGTTTTTCCCTTTCGTGCTCTTTTTTCTCTTTCTCTTTGTGGTCGCAATTATGGACGTTTCTACAATGGGCAAACTATTGTCTTTAATACTTCGTACCTCGCTTAGCGAAAAAAATGCGTAGAAAAATACCTGTCTGGATGTTGATTGTCGTCTAGCAACATCATATTGTAATAGCTCCAACCTTCTTTTTGAAACCGCCAGCAAGGTAATTGGGTGTTTGTACGGGGCTGGAACGCAAACCTGTGTAATCTACCACGTGTTTAAAGAGCGCGACGCTTTGTTTCGGCGGGTTTAGCGCCAAAAGGAATTTTTGTTGTACCCCATAGGACATTTCATTCTTCTGCTATGTTGCTAGGTTGGGCATCACAATTCACTTTACGTGCTTCGCATCGTTATTTTTTATTTTTATTTTTTTGTAATACTTCAGGCTTCAACGCGCACGCGTGTATGTATCCGGAATATGTATGTCAAAATTTGCAGTGTATAAACAATTTAACAATTAGTTTGTTGATTAGAAAATATTCTCTAAAGTTTTATAGTGGCCACAATCGCTTGAACGATAGATATTTACCTCGTATGCATAATATACTTATACCGCGGTATCTAACAACACGTTGAAAGGCGAATGGCCGAGCACCGCGGCTTCAGCGACATTGTCTGTGATATTCCTATTTGAGATTTTTGAAGAGAAGGCTATCGTGTGGGAATATATGGTGGTAATCCTGTTGCAGAATCCTTAGCGTTCAATTATATATTGGCTTCTTTCTTTTTCTATTCTTATTTTGGTATGAACAAATATTATATTCATTGTTACGAGATTGTTTGTTTCATCGCTTTTGTGCGCTTATTTTCACCTTCTACAAATAACGTATTTTTTTACCTCAAAGAGAGGGGACACGCTGGTCAGTAAGTAGGGCACGTGCCAGCAGAGTGGGTCAGGTGATCTGTATACGCCTTCCATAGGTCACGTGCTCTACCACCGTCAAAAAGGCAAAAATGTTGGAAGGCCAGTCGTTGTTTTACTGACGAGGTTGAGGTCCTGCTGAGTACATCTTTCATTTATTCCCATTGTGCTTTGAAAAAAATAAACATGGTCCTACTAAGGAAAACAAAAGGTGAATGACGCAGGATAGGACGAATCGAACGCCTACGACTCACGTCGTCTACCGGTTTGAAGCCGGCAGCCGGGACCACCCGACGTCAATCCTGCAAAACATACATGGTAGCTCCACACTTATAAATAGCAGTTTTGACCTATCAGCTGACGGTTGTGGGACGACCATTGTAAAAGAAAATTTTTCAAACCAATTGTATGTGATGTCACCACAATTGGCATGATGTCATTTTGACTTCGTTTCTTGTCTAACAAAAGCCACTTTGATCTTTTCCCTTCCTTCAAACTTTTCCTCACTCTCCGAAAAACCGAAAAGATGTATCGCAAAAAACCTAAGAAGGTCGAAAAGCCCGTCTTCCCCGAAACTCTCGAAGGCTTTGGCTACAAGATTAACGAGGAAGGAAAACTGAGACGCATTGAGGACGGTAAGCTTCTGCCAAGAGACCTGAATTGCGGAGTGACTTGTGTCTGGACTTCGTGTTAACTCGCGTCGAACGAAGAAATATGAAAGTAGTTGAATTCGGAGTGTGTCAGAATGTGTACTCCCAAATCTTAGGCACCCTCGTACGTGCTGTGATTCTGGCCGCTTTTACACCAACCCACTTTCTACAACGTGACTACGCCACGTCTTTCTCCCCCCTTGTTTTTTTATCTCCCGACAACCCATCTCGGCTCTGACCTAGATTCGCCGTTCGTCTTTGAAGTCAAGGAGAAAGATAGGCCGTACAATGAGGCACACTACGAAGCTCTGCTCGGTGAGTTTCCAGCTTCCAGTTAAATCTGGTAGTTATTCATGAAGATATTTCAACGTTCTTACGCATTTTAAACAAAAACAGACGTCATTGGCTCCATCGTCGAGGACATGATGCAGGCGGAACCTTATGATCTGGTCCGCCATCTAATCCCAATAAATGCTAACCCTGCTGACGGGGACATGCACAGTGCGGTGTATATGAGGTCAGTATTTTAAGGGTGTTTTTTTGATTGTCTATTGAGTACTGTAGATAATATGGCATGCTGATGGCCACATGTACGGCTAAGCGCGCATATCTTATGTTCGTTGGGAGAAAACATGAACATGTTGATATTCACGAAACCCCAAGCGATTCCAGTAAACGAGTTTGTGGGGTTCGAATCAACATATACTTGGCTGCGTCCGCTAAATTCTTTTTTTTTTTTTTTTTTTTGTATTTTTTTGTCAGCGCCAACGCCCTTGAGACGACCGACAAGCTTCTACTGCTCATTCCGCCGAGCAACATCCGGTACGAAAATATCTTTACCGACTAATCCTCTTTCTGCTTTCTAAACCAGCCGTTCACATCATCTTTCCTCTTATTCACCTGTCTTTGCCATGGACAGCGTCGGACAATGGACACGCCGCGTGATGATCGACGACAGCATTTACGTGAGCATTATTGTTATATGTTGACATGCCTACCGTCACATGCAGTCGAATCCAGTTTTCATTCGTTGCCGCTCTAATTTGTTCTCACTGTCTACGTTTCATCATCGAATAGAGCGGCTCGATGCTCGACACTATTAAGCGTGCCCGTGAGGAGGGTTTCGAGGTCTTCGTGTTCAACCCCAACGAGAACTTCTGGTGCAAGGGTAGAGGTTGGGTGAGTTAGAACCGGCTGTATATTCATGTTGGGACCTATTGAAAGACGGCGACAAGAGTCATGACTTTGCGTCGGAATGGCGATTTAGGCGGGGGTTGTTTAATGTATCGTCATGAATTATCTCCATCCCATCAATTTAGATTTAAGCTCGCACAATTAACAAAAATCAAAGCACTAGACATCTCATCTATGGTACTGTCAAATGCTTCTTCTTTCTTCCATCCATGACATTCAACAGAGCAATCTCTTCTCTCACATGAGGAAATACCAAGAAATTCCAGGTACATAATTGTACCATGATATGTCTGCATCTCTATCCTGTTGGTCCTTTCTGCCTCACATACTCTTTTTTTTTTTTTTTTTTTTTTTTTTCTTCTTACGTTTATCTAGGAAGTGAGACCCCAGAGGCCCATTGCCGCTATGTCTTCGAACACTTTATCAAGTAATTTCGCGAGCCCAACTTTTCAACTTGTCGGCGGTTTGTAGTTTATTTCTTGGTGTTACTGACCGTGTGCTATCCATTTGCCGCGCTGGCTTTCCCTTTGAATAGGCACGCCAAGGCCAATAATATTGCCGTCATCGCGTCAGCCTGGGGCGCGCACTGCCTGATGGATTTGATGAATAACAATTGTGCGTACTTGATTTGTTCAGGGCCCTTGGCTATTGCTTCTATTTTGGTTTGCGCTGTTGTTTCGGTGGGCATTGAATGTATTTTAATAACCCTGACAACAGTTTTCTTCTTGCGAAATAGTCGAGTTCTTCCGTCGCCAGGTTCGTGCCGTTGCCCTCGCCAACAGCGTACATAGCCGCGATACCATTGTTGGCGACGGAAAGCTGGTTTGGTTGCATGAGGTGAGAGCTACATCAGATCACTTTCATTGTCCTTCTGGCATAGTAATAGCTTCAATTCTCCTCATAAAAATCACCCTTAAATTCCACCTGCTTCTCGTCCGCTCTGTACTCATGTTGTCCATCCCCGCACCCTTAGAACGTCGTCAACTGGATCGTCTCCGACGCGAACTTCGGCGATATGGTTGAAGACCTGCGGTTCGGATGCAACTCGGTGTCGGCTGGTGAGTCTCGGTCGTCACACTCGCAGAGCCGGTCATGTGATCGTCGCGCATTTCGTCTTTCGCCTCACACCTCACTTCCTTTTTCAAACTAGCTGTCGAACTCACTGACCACATCATTCCAAAGGCCATGGACCCCATCTTCAAGTTCTTCCGCCTTAAGATCACGGGCGGCGATGACGAGCTGGACAATATCAGTGACAACGAGGACCGGGACCTCACCCAGGAGGAGGAGGCCGAGCTCGCAGCGCACCTGGAGAATCTATACGTTGGACCGGCTTTTGGCGCGGAGAGATAGTGGGGGCATTGGGAGTTTTGGGACAAATGCTTTTGTGGGTGACTGTGGCGTTGCCGGTGCTATGTGTAAACAGAGTTGTGTCAGCTTGTGTTCCTGCTCGTGGCGTTAGAATTGTGTGATTCGTCTTTTTCGTATCTTAGGGTCGTTTAAACTCATATCCTCCGAGGGTTTTATGCGCATACACAAACACATTCACGCAAGGTTGATTGCGCACACATTCATGGCATAAATATCTTGCATCATCGTGGCCGTCATCACATGCTGCGACGGATCATTTATTACCTGAGTCCCATTCACATTATTTTGATCTGAACCATCAGGAATACTGAATCTCCACAAATCTCTGCCTCGAATTCATCAAAGGTATATAGATAATAGTTGGAGGTTTATAGATTCATCGTGACACGCAAGTGTAGGTTTGACAATGTTCAGGAATGGATGTTCTCTGTTTATTGAAAGGCATTTTCAGCGCAGCTTTTTGAATTTTATGGTTTGCTAGTCTTCCTGAGCTTTTCGGGTGGTACTGTTACAAAGGGTTATAAGAATATGCGTGAAGTAAAACGGTTGCTTATCAACAAAGGTGTCTAGTACGTTTCCGTATTGTGATGCAGCTCGTAGTCTTGGGTCTGCCCGTTGTCATAGTAGTGTTCGAAGCCATACTGGCGCGGCTTGTAGCCGTCGTGTTGCTCATAGGTGTTGTAACGCTCGTAGCCATAGTGGTGCGGCTTGTGGTCGTCGTACTGCTCGTAGGCATCGTGCTTCTCGTAATTTTGGTGCTGCTCGTAACCGTAGTGGTAAGACTTGATGTTGTAGTGGGGCACCTTGTCGATGGTGTGGTAGTATTTGGCGTCGTCTTCTCGCTTTGCGGTGACCGACTGGATGGCGAGGACGGCGGCGACGATGATGAGGAAGAGTTTGATCATTTTGTTTCTCTCTGATGCAGTGGGTTTTACGAAGAGTTGCCACTTGGTGAAGAATTGGAGATGGCGGTGTGGTCTATCTTTTATACTTTTTAACACATAGGGGGCTGTCCTGGGGTGATGCCCGGGGCTCAATCAATACCCAACACCCCTTTATACCAACAATTTACCTACCATCTAAATCTTCCCCCATGACATCTCGCCAATACCTCCACATTCCCAATCTCCACCCAACCCAAGCACAGACATGGTTGCATCATGCGAATACCATCCACCATTTCTGGTTTTGGCTGACTTTGTCGCATTTGAACAATATCTCAGTGACTCGCCGACACGCTGCAAAGCGAAGCAACGTAATCCTGATCATAACAACTATCTACTTTGGGTTATCAATGCACGAAGAAGTGTCGCCTTACTCATTTCGCTTGGTTGTAACGTTTCTGGTGGGTGATAATGTTTACTGTCGCCGTGGCCTGCCCCCGAGAGAGAGCTCACTTTGCCATTTCCCAAGGTCTCCATCGCATAATCAACTACAAATTATCCATCTCCCAGAGACCCGTGGTTGGAATAATGCGGAATGAAGATAATAATTTACTTTTTTCTTGTATGATGCGACACACATACAGGGATTATTTCCATGGATGATTCGTGGGCGATATACCTATCAAGGCACAGGTCAATTATACCCCTTCTAAGCACGTCGCCAAGCGCACGGATCGACACAATATCCTCCTCCTCCAATGTAAAGAAAAGGTATCCAGGCTGTCGAGCAGTTGCCGGTCTTGGTGATGACTGCGCAGATAAAAGTTTCACTGGGGAGAGACCTCGGCTGAGACCTGACGTTGGGCCAAGAACGCCAACTCACGTACACTCCTTCGAGAACTCTCCCTTCCTCGAAATCTCCTTCGAAATCTCCGACCACTAATTTTTCCGACCCTCACTCAGCCTTTGTCTCATTTGGCCTCCCGCGCAACCATAGGTAGTACTTTTAATGCGGTGGCGGTCGAAAAATGGCTTACGCTTCATGTTACTATTGTAGCATCCGCCAGAATTCATCAACCTCTGCTATTCAAGTGCGTCGACTCACTCTGTGGACCCGCGGCTGGCAAAAAAGGTCAGTTTTTCTATCGGCATTCTCCTGACTAGAAGAATGGGCTCCTGACTAGAAGAATGGGCTCCTGACTATAGAGGATTGTGATCCTGTGAATGTCCGAGCATATGTAAACCTATGTTGTGAGAGTACAATATTTTATACACTCTTTGTCAGGATCGAGACCTGCTCAGTAAACCTGCTCAGTATTGAGATCTGCTTGCAGAGAGGCAGGGAGTATGTGCGACGGTGCATGCGATGTCCCCCTGGCATTTATAGCAACATATATTGACTCGGGTTAATTGTGTGCACTTGTAAGGACAGGAGTGCAGGAGTCACGACGGTGGAATACAATGTTCTTCTATAGTCAGGGTGCAAAGATTCGACTTCGACTGAACCATCATTTCTATATATGCGAGCGCGGCCTTCCGGCGACTACTACATCGAAATATTCTGAAATTTTCTTTGCCCGCTGCGTACATCACCTGCTCTCTTCTACCTTCACAAGCAAGACTAACTCGACCTCCGCAGGTCTTTTGCCATCGTCGTGCGGCAACGCTGGTGATTCAGGCGGTACGAACACACTGCCAGACCACGTCCCAGCATACGCGAGTGGCCCGCCTTGAACACGCCCGTCAGCCGCGAAGCCCGCACGCCCTGCACACCATCCAGGCCAATCTCGCCGACTTTCTGGTAGGATAAATTATGTCGCAGGCAGGTAGGTTATATGAGTGATAAGAGCTGAGGTCATATTGGCGACGAATTGTTTCCAGCTGTAAAAATGAGTGTGGGTGATGGCATATTTTATCCTTATTTCTCAACCTGAGTAGGGGTTTTGCCATGCACTGGACCCTTTGATTTGGGTAATGGAAATTAGACCATGTTATTTTCATTTTCTAAGATGTACAAAAAAAAAAAAACGATCGTCAAAGTTTGAGTATCGGATTTCTGCGACCAAGCTTGTAATAAGATTACAATGTGTATACAAGAAACAAACTTGGGACAGACAGTAGTTACAATAGTAATTAAATTAGAACAAGATTGATAGATCTAAAATACTATAAAGTTAGATGTTTTGAAGCCTAGGAAAGCCAGAAACAATATTTGGAAATCTATTTTTTTTTTTTTTTTTTTTTTTATAATTACTTGGACTCACTTTATTAACTAGTTTATAACAAACACACAGTCCTCATACTATATCAGTAGTCTAACCCAACTCATCCTACCCTATCTCATCCTAATATACTCCCTTTTTCTGATCCTTACCCTCTCAAACACAACCATACTATTAACTACTGTGGCTTACTCACAACTCTTCTTATAAATCCTTTTTACCAGACACTGATAGTGACTACTCTGAGGACCCCACTCCTACCACTAATCAGACAGAATATCCACTATCAGCCTCTTCTATCTTACCACCTTTTTCCCCAAGACCATCTGCCTCCTATCTTCAAATATATACAGCCAGTGTCTAGCCAACTCTATCTATATTATCAATGCCTACTCAACAGTAAGTTACTCATTATCAATATACCCAATCAACCTCTTTTTCAAATCTCTCCATCTACTCCCTATCTTATCAATACTCTACCTTTTCAGACAGTTTTTTTTTTTTTTTTTTTTTTTTTTTTTTTTTTTTTTTTTATAGTTACTTAGACTCTGCCATTTATTATCAGTCTATTAATAAATTTACAGTATTTCCTCTCACTACCTAATCCCCACAGGAGAGTCCCTCCTCACCCTCTCCTGAACAAAGACCACTAGTGCTCTGAACGAGTCAATTCGAATCAAATTCAGATTCGATTCATCACATGACGGTTTGATCTGAATCTCAAATCCAAAGCCATCCAAATCAACTTGGATTAATCCAAATTGCCCCATCCAAATTGCCCCATCCAAATCACCTATCTGAACCACTCCAATCCAAATCACTCAATCTGAATCACTCAATCCAAATCACTCAATCCGAATCACTCAATCCAAATCACTCAATCTGAATCCTCTAATTCGAATCCTCCAATTTGAATTCTCCAATTTGAATCCTCCAATCCGAATCCAAATCTGAATCCTTCAACTGAATCCTCCGATCCAAATCCTCCACATAACTCATATGCCAGACGTATCTACAATATAATACATATATAATATACATATATATACATGCAAACACGCAAACACACATGTTGACAGATCAGTCTTCAACAGTTCACAGTACTGATGATGCTTCAAGTCAAACATCCCTGATAGCTCCACACCTTCCATGCAATTCTCGCTCCGAAATCTGGCAATATTGTGCTAAGATAGAAGATAATATTGTTTGTAATTATTGCAGGTAAAAAATTAAGATGCACCTATTGACTCGTTTGACATACACATGATATTGTTTCATCCACCTCCATAAACTACACCAGCCAGAAGTTCAAAATGCTTAGTGGTACGACCTTGAATATAAATCGACACATAAAAGACAAGCACTCTGACAAAATCAAAAAGAATACAGAGACAAATAAAATCGACATCCAAGCTATAGTGGGTACATTTATCTGATTGCCCAACTATTTCTGTACCAACAATGCCATTTAATCAAAAATATTTAGCCATACTTTTTGGCAGAATTTCGAAATCAGCTCATTCGCTGGATTGTGTACACAGACCAGCCATTCACAACTATCGAGAGTGATCAATTGCATAGCATCTTTGGCCTCCTCAAGCATGATTTATATTTGCCAAGTGCCGATACTATTCACAAAGATGTCCTGGAGGCCTATAGGAAGGAGCACGATAATCTCCGCCAGACACTTTAGGTAAAATAAGAGCAGCACTGTGACCTTTGCAAGCTGAATTATATAAAAGAGCTCACCAAATTAACCTTACATTTAATAAGCAGAATTCGGCAGGCAAAATTTCATTTACGATCAACACATGGACATCTCCCAATGTAATTTTGTTTCTGGGCATTACTGGTCATTGGATTGACCTTGATTGGCAGCTTAAATCTCTCACCCTTGACTTTGTCAAACTTGCTGGCCCTCATTCTGGAGATAACATCGCAGATACTTTTATTAGTTGTATCTAAGAGCTTGGGATCACAACTAAGGTAAAAAAAGAGAGACTTACCATCAGGTCAGCATTTTGAGGGAGGTTCTTAAACAAAACAGATTTTGTTGGTTATTTATTTTCATATAATTCACCAACCAAATATTTCAAATATAGATTTTGGCCATTATGACAGACAATGCTACAAACAACTCAACATTTTTCCAAGTTTTAGCAGCCAGCCTCAAACAGGAAAATGTGGCCTTCGGTGCAGAAAGCTGCTGTGTACAATGCCAGGCCCACTTACTGAACCTCGCTGTTCAGGACTATCTTATGCACATAGACAAAACATCCAAGAGAGGAGGGGCCCTGAGTATAATTTCCAAGCTGTGCAAACTGGTTGTATCAGTCCGATCATCCCCACAATGACGAGACAAATTCACTGCGCAGTGTAGGGCAATCAGTTTAGCCCCAAAAGAGCTTATATTGGATGTCTGTATATATTGGAACTCAATATTTGCAATGATCCAGCACATGCTAGAGTTTGCTGTGGTATGCATTCTTTTTTTCTTTGGTCAGCTGAAGCCATTGTTTCGGATGATGGAAGATTTATTTAAAGGAAAAAAAAAAAAAAAAAGCCAATAGATTCAATAATGGCTGCTGACAAGGAAATATGGGCTGAGGCTCTAGGTGAAAGTGAGTGAGATGTACTTAGGAATGTTGTTGAGTTTTGAAAGTAAGTGGTGGTTGCTCTGGCTCTACACTCATTTTGTCTGCCTCTACACAATGCAATACCTCACTACATATAACTGCCAGTGTTTTGACGATTGTACGAAGGATATAGTCAAACAAACGACCCCAACAATAAGCTCTGTGATACCAGTATACAACCTTCTGATTGACCGGCTAGAGGACAAGCTCGAGGACAGGCTGGAGGGTTGCAGTGATTTGCGGTTAAGCCCGGATCAGAGAGATGCTGTGGAGGTTGCTCTAAGTAAGCTCAGAAAGTACTACTCCCAAACAGATACTGCCGTATACTCAATCAGTATAGGTATGTCAATGTCAGCGTATAGTCATTGCCCCTTCCAAAACAGAGGAAACCCTGCAAAAACTCACTCTCCTTTTCTTTGAACAGTGCTGGACCCACGCTTAAAGCTACAATACCATAAAGATCAGGGCTGGGAGCAGCACTTTATTGAGAGAACCAAGCAGGCCGTAATCAAAGTATACTGGAAAAACTACATACCGCCGCAAGGTTCCAGCTGAAGTCTGGATGAATATGCCAAGGGATCCCTCTTGTCCCACATTTACTTCAGCAGAAAGAGGAAGAGGGAGCCATCAGTAGAAGAGCTGCCGTTAATAGACAAACTTACCATTTACCTTGCCAGCAACTGTATGGTCCTGCTGGAGGGCATGGAGGTGCTCAACTGGTGGAAGGTGGGTTGTCAGGTGGGCATTGTCAGGTGGGCATTGAGCCAATTTAATCTACCAACCTAACCACCGCTCTACCCACCGGGGCATGCAGCTGTGTCAAATGGACTTCCTCAGCCTATGTGGTATGGCTCAGGACTATCTGGCAATTCCTGCCTCCAGCACTCTCATCAAGCAGGTGTTCTCAGGTGGAATAGATCTCATTGCCCCAAAGAGGTGTGTGCTGAATGCTGAGACAATCCAGACATATATGTGTCTGAAGTCTTGGTGGAGCTTGGGCCACTAAAATTCAGCAGGTCTACGGACAAGTTGGCTGGCCTTGTGGAATATTCAATACTTTTCAAATTAATACCTTTCAAAATAATAAAAAAGGAAAAAAAACCTGAGGACTCGGCTTGGAGTTTGCAGCCCAAGTGGGGTGGGGTTGGCAGTGGAGGGAGTGTGCAATATTTGCAGCCCTCAGCTAGCAGCAAGGGGCAGCCCCAAGCTGCCAGTACCCAGGTCAGTGGGCAGATTGGTGGATCAGCAGAGGGAGTGCACAAAATTTGTGGCCCTCTGCTGGCAGCAAGGGGCAGCCCCAAGCCACAAGTGTCCAGATCAGAGGGGTAGACAGAGAGAGCGCACAAAATTTGCGACCCTCTGCCAGCAGCGAGGGGCAGCTCCAAGCTGTCAGCACCTGGGTCAGTGGATGGGGTCAGTTGGTGGGTTGGTGGGTATAGGGTTGGCAGAGAGAGCGTGCAAAATTTGCGGCCCTCCACCAGTAGCAAGGGGCAGCCCCAAGCCACAAGTGTCCAGGATGGGCGGGGCAGGCGGAGGGAGTGCGCAAAATTTGCGGCCCTCTGCCAGCAGTGTGGGGGCAGCCCCAAGCTACCAAGGAGTCCAGAGTGAAGGGTGCTTCTGGCAGTCGGAGGGTGCTTCTAGCAGTTGGAGGGCATTTCTGGTAGTCGAAGTTGCTGGTTCAGGTCCCATGGGCACCCCAGTCCTGTGCTGCAGCACCGCACCAGCAGCACTATAGAGCAGGGCTGAGGGGCCAGTAGGGCCCTGCATAACAGCTAAGCTAGTACTACATAAGAGGTGCCTGGCCCAACCCCTCCACATAAGACTGCTCAACCCATGCAAAATGGCTGCCTAACCCTCATGAAAGATTGCCTGACCCTTGTGAAAGATTGCCTAACCCTCACAAAAACTGCTCCACCCGCTGGTCCCAGGCCTTGATGAGCCTATCATCCATTGTGAGTGTGACAACTGTTGTGTCTGAGCTCTCCTCAAAGGCAATGGTATCATGGTGGTCATGTGGTTGGAATAGGATGGCTGTGTTGGCCACAAACGGGACCCCAAAACTGTAGGTGAGGTTGTACTAGACTCTGCTGCTATCCTCCCAGGTTGGGCCCTTCCTTTCTGGGACATAAAACATTACCAGGGTGACATTGTTGTCTGTATGTGTGGGCAGAGAAAGGTTGTACCCAATATATCCTGATGTGACGCAAGTGTACAGTTGGGTGAACCCTTGGCCCAGGACCTCATACTGCCAGGCTATGCTGGTGGATGCCTGTCCTTGGTCCAGCCCTGGGAGCCCCAGCTTGGAAACCTGCTGAAATAGATGGCAACCAGTTAGTCCTTTTTGCATGCAGAGGGGCAGAAACCCCCCAGGCTGCAGCACCCCAAAAAAGCAGAGCTCCTCACCTCATAAGGTACACTAAATTGTACTAAGAATGTATGTACAGCCATGCTGAGATCACCACCAAGCTGGCCTGCCGTATGCTCTACCAATCTGCTCAAAGAACCCCAGATCATAGCTGCCATCACCACATAGGCCATGTCATGCTCGCACATAGTTTGCTCTTTGATAGCACTTCTAAAGTTCTGGTAGGGGTACAGAATCTTGTGCATCCCTAGAATTGTATCAAAAAAGAGTATATCGGCGAAGAGTGTAATTTATCTGGGGAGGGGTTAAAAAAAAAAGGGAGATGAGTGCAGGGGATTTCGGAACTCTGGAACCTACTCTTTGCCAGTATTGCAGTATACCCAATTTCCGTCCAAACCCCCCCTCCTTGCTTTTTTCACCCCCTCTTTCCTGCTACCTGGTATTTGATGCAATTCTTACAAATCTCGTTGATATAGTGGCAAAGCTCATCACTGTAGAGATTCCTTACCACCATCGCAACCACCTCTCTGCATTTGTTAATAAAGATATGGTTCTCTTCATCGTTGGTTACTCCTGCTGGCCAATGGACCCCTTGGTCGAGTACAATTGGCTCTGATTTGAATGTAGACCCCCAAGCCTTGATGACAATACTGGTACTGCTCATGCTGAACATCTTGCCCTCAAATTTCTCTATTTGATCAGATGCCAGACATGGTTGAACTTGGGTAACTTTGAACTCTCCTTTCTAATGGAACTGAGCTCTGATCTGAGAGACTAAGATAAGTATACAGACAGGTTGTGTGCAGGCAGATTACATGTGGGCAGATTGCATGCGGGAGTGAGTGTTTTTTTAGAGGGAGACCATGTAAAAATGAAATTAAATAAAACATAGAGGTGGGTATTTCAGAAAAAGAGTGTGAGTGAGTGAGTGAGTGAGTGAGTGAGCTGTATGCTGATGAGTTGCATGCTGACAAGTTGCACAAGTTGCACAAGATTGCTCACAAAGGCTTGCTTCTGTTCCTTTTGAGACCTCTGCTATACGATGCATTGACTCAACAGCTCAGCCACCAAAGGCATGCCCCGCAACATCCACCAGCCTTTCTTCATCTTGACCAGATGTTGCAAATAAAGTCAGCAGATCTCACCATAGAGCTGTAGACCCTAAGAAAAGCACGAGGTGAATTGAGTTATGCTGGAGAAGTTTAAATAAACACAAGTAAACAAGTGGCAGCCGAGTGAGCAACCTACATCTACTATCAGCTGCTCCAAAAAGACTACCATATACATAGCTGTGAGATCTATGAATTCCGAGGTCTGAAGGGCCGCCATGAGTTATTACCGGAATTCTCCCTCATCCCTGCTATCACTATCACCATCACCATTGCCATCACCACTGCCACCACCATCGCCCCTTTGGCTCTTGATGAGCAGCTTGTATGCTGTCTATATAAGAAAGAATCTAATATTGTCTTTTTTTTTTT
>RBNI01002693.1:0-17782 GCA_003990745.1 Jimgerdemannia flammicorona | reverse complement strand
TACCATTCAAACGGCGACTAACGGAGAAACGACGTGGCATCAAGCACCACCACATCTAGCGGCACTCTCGCCGTCGACTCAACTGATTATCCACAACGCGGCCAACGCCGCACGGACACCAATGGACAGCTTATGTGCAAGATGCAAGACTCCCCGGGAAACATCCCACAATCCACTTTGCGCCCGCTGTCAAGTGGACGAAAGTCTTTCCCTGACTTCATGGAACCACCGCACCGCCCTTGGCAACCAACCCGCGGCCTCGTCAGCCGCTCGCTCCGCCGCCGAACAACAACTCCCACCCGAGACAGCAACACAGCGCCAAGCCTTTCGCTCCAAGATTAGATTTATCCTTCAGTCTATTTCAAGCGCCATCGCGGTCATATGTACAGAATGGCTATTGCCAAAGATTGTCAGCGATAGTGTGGAAGACCTAACCAAAGGATCATTCGCGGCAGCATTTACATATCATGTGATGCAGTGTAAATGGTTACAACCGAAGTTGGATGCCCGCTTCGTCATCGCCGCCTCAGACGACGCAGCCCGTGAGGTTCTCGATATAGTCTGTCAGCTGGGAATTTTTCTCGAAAGGGCTCGTACTTTACGAAGTCATCCGACTATTGAAGATGATGTCAAGGCCTTTTTAGGGATTTTAAAAGCGATCCAAGATGAATTTCAGATCAAGGTGTGTAGCAGATGCTCTCAAGCACTCTGTGAATTTTTTGAATTTAATTGGGAGCCACTGGGGGTTTGTAAAGATACTATCAAGGGGTTTATGATATGGCGTACATTAGTTTGGTATGATTGTATATGTCTAAATAGTGATTGTATTGGTCTTCATCTTGTTGATCTTAACGATTTTTCGATGAAGGTGACCGAAGTTACAGATATAATTTTCTTTCGTTATCATATATATGATTCTCATAACTATTCTTTAGAGTAGAAATTATAAATTACTAATGAAAAAGATTATTAGAGTTACTGTAATTATATGCATATACAGCTTCTGATGCCGTGATCATTTGGTTGTATTACTAATTTAAATCTCTGGACCGGAATTGCATGTACTCTTAGGATTATTCGGCTCTCCCAGTATTGTGTTAGGAAGGTTTTGAGACAAACGCGGGCCGTTGCGTGTAAGTCAAAATCTCTGACATTCTGGTTGGAGATGGAATGACCTAGATATTGAGGCTGTGCTGAATTAAAATAGGTGCATGACTCGGTTCGATTCTATTTATATAATATATATGCATAGAAATTCGAAGAATTTCGGTGCATTCAATAGCTTCGGGTTTATGACCCATGACGTAGATGGATAGAGGATCAAGTTAAGTTATGGTGGGTGATAGTTGTTTGTGGGGTGGTGACGGTTGTCTTGGCTGTGCTCTAAAAATGTATGACCAGAAAAAATAAAAATAAACCAATAGTAATTATTTCCGCAAATATTTAGTCTCCTGTTGTCTACCGTCACGCTGAGAAATCTGGGGCAATTCGTCAAATTCGGGCTATGTGACGAGCGTCGGTAAGAATGGGGTTACTGTTGATGCTGTTCGGCAAGGCCGCTAGTTGTTATGCGGCGGTTCCATGGGGTCTGGGAAAGGATCGTCCTCTTGACAGTGGGCGTAAAGCAGACTATGACGTGTTTGCCGGAGAACTTTACATTTTAAGTATCCGTGCGGCGTAGGCCGCATTATAGATAACCAGTTGAGTCGGCGACGAAAGCTGAACGTATTAAGAACGACCCCACCAATCTTGTCAATAATTCATTCTCAGTCTCGATCTCCCTCAATGGCCTCGGAAAAGTCTGGTCCGTCATACCCGGTCTCGAGGTCCTCGAAGTCCTCGAAGTTCATCCATGTTAATGGGAGATCCAGAAACTCGGCGAGCTCGACGGAGGAGGGGGAGGCGTATGTGGTCTACTTGTCGGCAAACCAGGTTCGCCTGGTATACTTTATTCTTGTAGAGGTCAGCTCGCCGCTATTCTCAAGAAGCTGAAACTTTTGAAGGTCGCCGTATTCCTTAATACATAATGCGTAGCGGTTGACGTCGTTGCTGCGAATTTCGGCATTGCCGATACAGAGTTCGCGGATCGCCTTGATGCTATTACTTTCTCCCGAAGCGGGAGTCACCCGAGACAGCCAAGCCTCCTTTCAGACTGTTTCAAGCGCCATCGCGGTCACATGCGCAGAATGGTTACTGCCAAGTGAGGTTCTGTCGGCTCGAAACTTTTCTCAAAAAAGGAAAAGAAAACCTCGTGTTTTACAAAGCCA
The DNA here is from genome assembly GCA_003990745.1 of Jimgerdemannia flammicorona. Lineage (NCBI taxonomy): Eukaryota > Fungi > Mucoromycota > Endogonomycetes > Endogonales > Endogonaceae > Jimgerdemannia > Jimgerdemannia flammicorona. Next base: position 15,515 of record RBNI01002693.1, on the reverse strand, counting down.
TCCGACCATTAAAGAGGATGTGAAGGCCTTTTTAGAAGCTTTGAAAGAGATTCAAGATGTAATTAAGATCAAGGAGTGTAGTGATGCTCTATGATTTTTTTGAATTTGATTGGGAGCCACTGAGAGTTTGCAAAGATATCGTCAAGGGGTTTATGGTATGGCTATTGAACCATATCATGCTGATTTTACCAATTTTTCGGTGAAGGTGAGAGACTTCTAGAGAGTTCCAAAGTAATTATATGTATATATATATATGTGGCTTCGGATGCCGTGATCATTTGATCGGAATTACTAATTTAAGCCACTGAACCTTTCCGGCTCTCAGTCTGAAAATTAGCTTGTCAGTCGATTGACAAATTACGTGAAGCCGACGCGTGGAGTGCGCGTCGCGTTAGGGTGCTCCAATATTCTGGTCGGACATTGGAATCTGAATGGTGAGTAAGATGACTTCGATGTTGAGACAGATATCCAAAAGCTTATAAAGGCCCTTGCGAATTGTCGTTTCTTTCCAGTTAATTGTCTGATCAAGTCACCAATTGACATTTGTTTTCCATGGCCTGTCTTTCTCGTTCCCTGACCAAGTGAACACTTCTTTTAATACAAACCCCCGTACGTTGTCCTTGTCCGGCATGCCCAACTACGACCACGTCAATGGGATCCACGATAACCTCCCTGACTTCATGGAATCACCGCACCATCCTTGGCAACCAGCTCGCGGCCTCGCTGAATAGCTGCCGACGCCTGAGGCAAGCACATTTAGTGCTCTGCAAAAAAACCCAACGCGACCCGCCTGCGCTTCTGGACGTCTCTCGGCGTCGCGTCACCCAATTTTATTTTGTTTTGTTTTGTTTTGTTTTTTTTTTTAATTTATTTTATTTTAATTTATTTTATTTTATTTTCAAAACTGTCTTAATTCTGCTATTCTAATGATATTTTATTGAGTTATAACGAATTGCGTGGTCATACGGTCGTAACCAGTGAATTAAACGTTTTCCATCGTTTTTCGACGACGCGACATCAAATTTTAATTAGGTACTTTAGGGTCGCCTTTCCATCACAATCAAACTCGTTGATTTCGAGCGTTGAGTTGTTGAGAAATAATGGACGTTCAGAAATGCGGGCGGTCGGGTCAGGTTTATGTCACATGTCACCAAACCTTCTGCTCCGTGACAAGATTCTCTTTCAAGCGCCATGGCGGCCATATGCTCCTGCCAATAATTGTCATTGACATCGTAGAGGATATAACTCAAGGATCGTACTCGGACCTCATATGATGCAAGATTAGATGTCCGATTTGTCATCGCCGATACTTTAATTCGCTCCCGTCAAACCCCAGCAAATAACAGCGAACCCCATGGAGGTCCTTCGCATTTATCGTCATTTATTTTAGATGCTGCGATAAACTGCCATTTCCTGGTTCACCCCCATGGCTCGCTGACCGCCTCAAAACCCAAGCACGTGGCATACTGCGAATGCGCAGATCTTAATGCAAAGAAAAAAGCCTCTCCCTGCCCAGTGAGTCAACCCTCATTCGTCGGTATATTAAAGACTTTGATAAGGATAAAATCAACGTGCTCTCGTGTCCCTCATATTCCCCAGAGGTGAGGACTTACATTAAGTATGTCACCGGAATGACCCCCGATATGGCAAGCCGACTTAATTTCCTGATCTTCTTAGACGTCCGATAACACCAGTAATTCGTCGGATGGTGACTTGTCGTAATATAAATGAAGAAAAAATATGAAGCCTATTGAAGGAGATTGGGCGTACACCTCATGTAATACATTGTAAATGGTAACAACCGTATGCCCGCTTTGTCATCGCCGCTTCAGACGATGCAGCCCGTATGGTTCTCGATATAGTCCGTCAGCTGGGAACCTTTCTCGAAAGGGCTCGTGTTTTACGAAACCATCCAACTATTGAAGACGATGGAAGGCCTTTCTAAAGAGATCCAAGATGCATTTCAGATCATGGTGTGTGGTGGATGCTCTCAAGCACTTTGTGAATTCTTTGAATTTATTTGGGAGCCACTGAGGGTTTGTAAAGATACCACCAAGGGGTTTATGATATGGCGTACATTGGTTTGATATGATTGTATATATAGATTATATGAGATGGAATTTTTCAAAAAGGTACTAATCTAGATAGGCCATAAGGTACTTTTTAATAAACTTCGCCTCATATATGAAATATCATGAAAATCTTCAGCTATAAATCGCTGCTGTTATCATTGCTAATTTAAGCCTCCAGATTGGAGTCGAGTTCCATACTTGTTACGACTCTCCCGAGAAGCAACCTTCCTAGCATGGGGTTGATCCGGGACCTCAGGAGTGCTTGTCAGTCAATGTACCTCATTCGACAAACAAAATGGCGAAGGCGATGCGTAAGGGATGTCTTGAGCTTTACGAAGACTGATGCGAGCTGTTTGCTTTTGAATACACCGGCAATACCGCCGAGTTCTTCCTGTTATGCACATGCACATGTATTCAATTTTATGATATGAAATCTCCGAAGTCATGCTTATCAACTCAGCACAGCCTCGATATCTCAGCCTCCATCTCCAACGTAAAGATCTTCTGACTCAAAACAACCCGCATCAGCCCGCATCAACCCAGTAAACGCAAGACCTCCCTAACGCGACGGTACTCCGTGCCTCCGCGCATCGGCATCACCAGTTCACTTCATGTAATATATCGAATGAGGGACAATTGCCGGATCAATGTCGGAAAAGGGAGGATAATCGGTCCCGCCCAAATTGGCAAACGATGGACGGTCACGCCCAAGTTGCTATTTACAAATTCTAGTAGATTCTTATAATGCTTAGTTTATAGAATTAGGATCATATATATATACGATAACCAAAAAAAATCACATCCGCAATATCGGTCACCTTCACCGAAAAATTAGTAAGATCAGCACGATGGGCTCCGGCGCAGAACCCATTATGTAGGCATATGCAGTCATACCAAACTAAGGTACGCCATATCATAAACCCCTTAATGGTGTCCTTTGAGACCCCTAGCCGCCCCCAATCAAATTCAAAGAATTCATTGAGTGCTTGAGAACATCCACCACATACCTCGATCTTAAATGCATCTTGAATATCTTTCAAGATTCCCAGAAAAGCTCTCACATCGTCTTCAATGGTCGAATGGTGTCGTAAAACACGAGCTCTTTCGAGAAAGGTTCCCAGCCGACATACTATATCGAGAACCTCACGGGCTGCATCGTCCGAGGCGGCGATGACAAAGCGGGCATCCAGCTCCGGTTGTAACCATTTCGACTGCATCACATGAGGCATAAATGCTGCTGCGAACGATCCTTGGGTTAGGTCTTCCACGATGTCACTGACAATCCTTGGCAGTAATCGTTCTGTACATATGAATGAGACAGCGTCCGAAATAGACTGAAGGGTAAATCTAATTTTCGAGGAGAAGTCTTGGTGCTGTGTTGTTTCGAGCGGGGTTACCAATCGGAGCTGTCCGGCGACGGAGCGAGCGAGAGGCGAGACGGCGAGTTGGTTGTCAAGGGCGGTGTGGTGGTTCCGTGAAGCCACGGAAGGGCTGTCGTCCACTTGACAGCGGGTGCAAGGCAGGCTATTGGATGTTTGCCGAGGAGTCTTGCATCTTATACATAATACGAATGCTGCACCGTCCTTTGGTGGCCGCGCGGCGTAGGTCGCATTGTAGACAATCAATTGAGTCGATGGAGAGAGCGCCGCTAGATGTGTCGGTATTGGATGTGGCGCCGTTTCTCCGTTCGTCGCCGTTTGAACGGTATCGACGGGAATTGTTTCTATAAACGCCATACGGGACGAACCGGCCGTGGTTTGCGATGCTCGTTGCGGCGATGGTTGTCGAGCCGTAATTATTTCTAGGCTCTCGGAACGGGAGCGAGACCGTTGACCAGCTAGCGGAACCTTTTTCGTTAACCCCCTATCCGGCTGGGGTTGGCAGGATTTTCCAGCGTCTCGACAACGGCGGCATGGAACACCCATGCACGTTTTCTTGAGAATCTTGCAGCGGACACACACAACGCCAGGTACGTTCCTCTTACGAGCATTCTCATTGACGTGCGGGCATCCTTTCTTTTTCTGGCGGCATGACATACATGCCTTGTGCTGGACAGTTGGGGTGACTTGGTCTGGCATATCACCGGGAGCTGGTGTCGATGTTGAGATGAATTGATCCACGTGGTCTTAGACTTGAACTCGTGGGTCGGAGTGATATGTGGTTCGGGAGCCGATGTTGGTGTTTGTGCTAGGAGGTAGTGGAGGTGCAGCTGAAAAGGAGCGAAAAACCAATTCAAGGAAATGGTCATTTATATATAAACGTTTGTACTGCATACGTCATTTTTAGGAAGAAATTCTGGATAATCTTTATTCCCGACACCATCTATTATCTAAGCTGGGGGCATTTAGTCATACATGGAGTTTCCTTAGTTCACATCTTCCGTTCCTGTGCGGACATGCAAATATATGCCATTGTAGGCCGGGCGGAGTCAGAGGGTAGAGCTTGATATGTAGAGCGGGAAAACACAATGCATGAAATGCAAACAAACACGGCGCCGGTTCGCTTCCATATATGGGATTGCATTGGAGCGACGTTTTGATTGGGAGGTTGCTCTCATGCATTTAGCGCATGACACTTCAAATATGCGCATGCTGTTTGCGTTTCAGCTCTCCGTTTTTCTTTTTTTTTTTTTTTTTTCCGTAAGAAGCATACGTTATTTCGTAAGAATTCTTCAGTGTTAGGTCAAGCTTTAGTCATCATAAACCTCTTTAGGTATACGTTCCTTCTAAGCCTTCCCACCGGAACGGAAATTTTGGAGCTAGATTTAACGGTTGGGAAATTGTAGCATACCTTCGAGCCATCGGTTGCCTAGTTCGCTAGACGCTGGACCCCTTACCAAACTCGGATGGGAATGACCGAGCAGAAGAGGTCACACATACGGTTTGAATAAATCTGGCATCGGAAACGGCTATGGTTGTAGGGTCCATATTTTATTGCCATAACAGCAATAAAAACTCTGCTATGACCGCTGACCGTCACGCGCAATGGTCACTAATAGAAGACGCCAGCACATTTTTCAAACACTTATTTCATTCTCATGTCTCATGTCTCACTCCTTGTCTATCCTCAACCCTCGCCCTCAGCCCTCGCTATCGGTGCGCAGTACGAGCACTACCTGGCCTATCTACATAAATAAGTCCTTGGGTCATGTCTCAATTTCGATGGCATAACAAGCATTCCAAATGCCATTACCATCAACATGTACACTCAATCTCCCTCAATGGTCCCTCAGCTTCCTCGACAAACAATACGAATCGTAAAAAAGCCCCCTTTTTTTTTAAATTTGGATACATTTATTTCTCTTTATTTTGTGGCGAGACACTATTCTATGTTAATTATTAAAGGAAATGAAGGCAATATATTGACTACCAAAAGCGACGGTTTGTACCGGTGTTTGGGTAGCGGTGGTGTTGTTGGTAGGGGTCTGGGAATCGGTAAAGTTGGTGGAAATCCGGGTCACGTTCATGTCCCGCAAACTTTTGGGGCTCGGAAAACCTTCGGCCAGTCATACTTGCCTCGAGCAATGTCGGTCATTCCTGTAACTTCTGCACGTTGATCTCATCCATTACGATGTATATACATTCACGCGACAAATGTCGTTTTCGCCTTATGCACTCCTTAGAGGCCAGCTCGTCTCTATTCTCGTGCGGAAGCTTTGAAGGCCGCCGTACTCCTTAATACATGCCATCGACGTATTGCTTTTGTCGCGTCACACAGCACATCAGAGGCTCTTTTCGTCGCATTAGCGGTAAAATATGTGCATTCGCAGTGTGCCACGTACTTGGGTTTCGAGGCGGCCAGCTGCGGGCCAGGAAATAGCAGTTTATCGCAGCATCCGAAATGAATGCGAAGGGCTTCGCTAGGTTTGACAGGAGGATCCGAATTGAGGTATTGGCAACGACAAATCGAACATCTAACCTCGGTTGTAACCATTTGCACTGATCACCTAAAGTCCGAATACGATCCTTGAGTTATATCCTACAATGTTACCGGACAATTCTTGGCAGTAGCATATGACCGCAAGGGTGAATCTTATCATGAAGCGGAAGGCTTGGTTCCATGTGACCAAACCCTTCCCGACCGGCCCGCCCCTCTAGACGTTTTCCATCCTTTCTCAACAACGCACCGCCCGAATTCATTTTCTGGAAAGGGTAATTAAAGCAGTTCTAAAAGCCTCATCAAATTTGGATATCGCGTCGCCGAGACTGGCTGAATGACAGTTAAGTGCACTACAGTGCGAGATACTTAGTCCCGACATTATGTGATTCCAAACCTTATTAGCTTATTAGTCTCAATTTCAGGGACAGCAGTCACATAGTGATTATTACAAACAGTTAACTGCCAACCATCAACTATCAACTTAATGGGGCACACTGCATTGGTATTCACTGGCAGGGGGTGGAAGGAGAGATGCCTTGGGGCCTGGAAATGTGGAGATGGGATTGAGTACTATTGGGGGGTACTCTCCTAATTGACTTTAATATTGGTGAAGAAGTTGAATATCAGAGAGAGTTAGAACAGGATATATAGCCTAGTAGCTGGTAGTTGGCAGATATTGAAGAGGAGTGGAACTGGAATGGAGTTTGGGCCTGGAGTGTAGAGGTATGGCAATGGCTGCTACCTAAGTACTGGGTGGTTTGGTGATATATACTGAGGAGGAATATTATACTTAACTTTTGCTTAAGCTATCTTATAAAAAGGGGTCAATTTGAGTGTGAGGAGTGCTATAATATAGATCAGGAAGGAGGATTTGTACAAATGCCCAAACATTGGCTTAGAGAGTGTGAGGTACTTGGAGACTTTTGGTTATCAGTTGGGACTCAACTGGGGATAGTGAGAAGGAGAGTAGATGAAGGAGATTGGAAATGAGTCACTTATAGTTGGGTGGGCTTTGGCTGTATAGGTGGGGTTGGCTGGACACTGGTTGTTTGTTTTTAAGGAGGGGAGATAATTGAGTTTAGAGAAATATCTGGTAAGATAAAAAGGATTGTTAGTAGATATCTTGATGAGTTGGTGACTGAAATAGAGTCTGCAGAGAGATTGTCAGTATCACCTAGTGGAGAAGATCTGTAGACAGAGTGAGAGAAGAGTTATAGTAGTAGATAGTAAGGTGGTCTTTAAGTATAAGAGTATGGAGAGGGGTCTCTCTAGGAGAAATGAGTAGGGAGTGGAGTGGTGGGCTGGAATACTATATTAATATTTGATAGACTGATAATAAATGGTAAAGTCCAAGAGACTATATAAAAAAAAAAAAAAAAAAAAACCATCCACCATCAATTGTTAATATTTTATTTACTAAGATTCTCTTTGTCTAGATTCTCTTTACCAAGATTCTCTTTACTAAGTATCTCTTTATTGAATTCATCTTTACTAATTTTTCTTTATAAAATTTTCTTTATTAAGTTTATTGAGATTTTTTTTACTGATATTTCTTTTACTATTTTTACTAAAATCTCCTTTACTAAGATTCTCTTTTCTAACTTTATTAAGATCTCTATTACTAATGCCAGAAGAAAATTATGCTAATATTCTCTATTGATAAGCAGTCAGTTCTCTTATGTATCTCATGCTAAGAATGAGATCTGATATTTTATAAACTGTAAATAAGATAGTATAGTACTTTTTTTTTTTTTTTTTTTTTTTTTTTTATAGTCACTTGGACTTCCCTTTATTATACACATTCTATAGATAATACATAAATGCCTTCAGCCATTTTAACCAATGCCCCTCGGATCCCTCTCCCCACTCACCCCCTCCCCCTGCCGAAGGACAATCCATCCACTCACCACCTGAACTCTCCCCTCACTCTTCTTGCAGATACGGTCCACCAGTTTCCGGTGACTCCCCCCTCCCTCTCCCCACCCTCGCCACCAACTATTCAAGGTGTCCAGTGTTAACCACTCTCAGTGCGCTACCCTCGCTGCAACAGTAGTCATCTGGCCCTCCTCAAAGACACGTAGCCAATGACCAGCCATCCCTACCCAGATTGCCAGGGCCCAATCCAGGGTCAACCATTCATCCCCAACCCCACCTACTAACCGCTGCTGAAGGTACCCCCATCTCCCTCCCCCCCCCTCCAACATAGGCTGTAGCCCCAACTTATTAGCAATAATGTCCCAAAAGTCCCCCATTACTTCACACTCTCCAAGCCAATGTTCAGGCGTCTTCACCACTCCCCCCTCCTGACCCATGTTCAAGCATTCCTCACACTCAAACATACCATCAGGCACTAAGTGCCCTGACCGATAGTTCAGCATCACATTCTGCCTCAAGAATCTCTATCATACCACCCAGAACTTGGGGGGAAGCCACTGTGACACCTGCTTGCTCCAAAGCCAGACCCCATTCCAATCCCACTCCTCTCCAATCCCAGCTTGCTGCCAAGCCTTATGCCATATGTCACCCCCAAGACCCATCAGACATTCCATACCGTCACCAAGCTGATAATCCTCCACCAAAGTACCACCCAGCAGCAGCCAGTCCCATCTCCACATCTGCGGTCCCCATTCCTCCTCCCCCTCATCACCCCTCCATCGAAGTCCTATTCACCTAGCACCATCCACCACTCTCCACCAAAAACCCTTATAGCGCATCTTTTGACTACCATCCAAAGCCACCAGTGCCAACAGATCACCAGTTGTGCCACAAGGGGAGTACCGAGCTTCCCACACTCTCTGCATAAGTGGCACCCATTCCCTTCCACGCAATTCACTAGCCCTCTTCAACCACCAAGCTCTCAGGTAATGTAGATGCTTGGCCAAGTCCACCAAGCCCAGCCCACCCCTGTCAACAGGTAGCGACAGAACCTCGCAGCCAATTTGGCTCTGCCGTCCTGCCCAGATCCACAAACTTGCCATTTTCAGAAGCCACTTGACCACCCAGGCAGGGAAGTCCAGATGATACCCCATATACCACAGCTTTGGCAGCCAATACACGTTCAGCACTCTCACTCTTCCCGCTAAGGATATATGCCAGCCACCCCACCTCAAGAGAATGTTCCCCCACTCCAGGAGCCGCTATTCCCACCATGCACAAGGCAGGAGAGACCCATATACCGAGAAATATATCCCCAAGTACCGGACCGGTTCTCCAGCAGGGACCACTGTTCCAATTACTTCACTGCCAACTATTCCCCCTCCTAGTACCATAGTTTCACATTTGTGCCAGTTGAGTTGTGCACCCGAGCCCCTCTCATACCACTCCACAGTCCTATGCAATTCCTCCACATCAGCAAATGAACCCAGGCCAACCACCATGTCATCCACGAAGGCTCCAATCTTCCAGTTAATCTCCAAAATGTCCAAACCCCCAATACGGCACCAGATCCTGTCCAGAAGGGGCTCCAAGGACAAGGTATATAGGATAGGTGACAAAGGATCCCCTTGAGGCACTCCACGACCTAGTGGGAAGTTCATTCCCCTGTGTCCATTCACCACCAAAGCTGCTTGACTATTCTCCAATAGGCTGATTAAAGATCTCCAAAAATCTATTGGGATTCCTATACGCCTCAGTACACCTTCCAGCCAGACTCTCCTCACTCTGTCATATGCCTTCTCCTGGTCCAGAAAACCAACCGGCCATCAACCCCAACTGCCCGAGCTCCTTCAATCACCCCATGGACCCATACAGTTCCATCTCGGATCAACCGACCCCCAACAAATCCTCACTGCTCCACTCCCAGTATATGCTGAGCGATCCCCTGTAGTCTATTCACCAAGATCTTTGTCACCAACTTGCAGTCCATGTCAAGGAGCATGATCAGTCGCCAATTCTTCCAATCCTCCCTCCTCCCCTTATCCTTAAAGAGCAAGGAGACCAGTCCTAGGTGCTGGCCCCCAATCCAGACACCAGATTGAATAACTTCATCACACATTGCAGTCACCTCCTCCAAGACCCCTTCCACCTTGACCATCCTCTTCCAAAAATCCCAGGGAAGTCCATCCTCTCCTGGAGCAGTCCCTTTACTTGTTGCGGTCAGGACTTTACACACCTCCTCCCCTCATACTGGTTCCCCCAGCATCCCCAGTCCCAAAGCCGGGTCCGGATACCAGTCCTCCAACTGCCATTCAATGTTCAGTGCATCCTCACCTCCATCCTCCTCACTCCATAAACATCCCCAGTGATTACACAGCACTCTCAGTATTTCTGGCATACCCACCACCATCTCCCCATCCTCATCCAAGACACTATCCCACTGCTGCCTGGTCCTCTGTGCTTGGAGCAGCCAGGAGAGAAATTTTGTAGGTCACTCCCCTTCCTCCAACCCCTGCCACCACAGTCTCGCCACCATTCCATCCATCTGATTCTCTTCCTCCCTCCGTAGCACCTCCTTCAGCTCTTCGACTTCCTTCTTTATCCACAGAATTCACCAATCCGCTACTCCTTTACCCTCAATCCACCCCGCCCATTCCTCCAAAAGTGTCACCAATCTATGTGAAGCCCATTGTATACGCCTCCACCTTCGTGCACTCTTTCCTTTCCCTGCTTCCCTCCAGAACCACTGAGCACTTGACTTCAGCCTCCGCCATCGATCTCCAATAACCAATCCCTGCTCCTGCCATCTAATAATCTTCCCAGTAGCCTCCACCCCCAATCAGTCCATAGAGAATCATCCTCTAATAACAATGAGTTGAGCCGCCAATGTCCTGGCCCATCCCCACTTCCCCCAAATCTCCCACTCTCTATTATTCCCCAGTGATCAGACCATGGGCACCAAACCACCTCCAGTGTAGCCCAGACATCCACTCCCCAGCACTCTGCTGTTAGCACCCAGTCGATCCTGGATCCTAGACCTACCACCCAGTGAGTATAGATTCAGCGATCTACCCAGAACTGTCGCCCCGAGTCCACCAATGAACTCAACCTTTCCACCTCCATCCAATCCTCCAGCCCTCCACTTTTACCTCATAGTCCTCTCCCCCCATCAGTTCTATCCATCTCATTATCATGCACCATGTTAAAGTCACCCCCCAAGCAGTCTATCCCAGCTTCCCCCAAGACCCCCACCTCTCACAAGTCCCTGATCCAATCTATGTATTCCCCTCTCTCAGCTGGGCAATAACATGACCCAACAGTCAAAGCATTCCAACCAGGCCTCCTCCACACTCCCCATACCAGCCTACTCCCCCAATGTCCATTGTCTCCAATGTCTCCCATCCCTTTTCTAACCAGGATGCCCACCTGCCCAGTCCATATAGCTGCCCCACCCCATTCGTGAGTCCAGTCCAGTAGGTCCACATCTGACTCATACTGCACATCCTGCAATAGGAAGAGATCTGCCTCCAGACCCTTCAACCAGCCAAAGATATTTCTGCACCATGTCGCCCCCCTTAGCCCATTGACGTTCAAAGAAAAGATTCTAGTTGTACTGTTCATATTGAATAATGTTTGGTAGAGATTTCGCAATCTAGAATTCCATGCTCCTCCTGTCCCCCTCCAGATCCAGGTGCCATGCACCTCCTGCACATCCAGTGCCTCCAAGATTTCCTGGCACTCTACCCCATCAATCACTTCTAGTTCCATCTGATACTCCTTGCACACTACTCCCCACTTCTCCAGCCCTTTCTTTGAGTTCCACAAGTAAGCTGCTCAATCATTCGCAATCACTCGAAGTTCCTCCTCCCTCTAATCATCGACTTGATACTCCACCAACTCCAGGAGCACTGCCAGAATTTCATTCCGGACCTTCTTTAGCACCTCCTTGCCACGCAGAATTTCCTCTCAGTGCCTATCACTCATAACCTGGAAGTCCTCCCCTCCCAACTCCTCAGCTGCCACCCCCTTCAGAGTCTTCTACAACTACTTCTCCTCCTCCACCTCCGCCTCGACCCCCTGAGTGCTCCCTTCCACCTCAACCACAGGGTCCACCAATGCAATCCTCCTCCCCGACTCATCCCACTCCTCCTCCAGGACGTCAAGAAGTTCCTCCTCACCTCCAGCTCCTCTTGGGACCCCATACCGTGGCTGTACTTCTACACTCATTTCAGCATCCTCCACTACACTGCCCTGCCTTTCCTCACCACGGACCTCTTCGGCCACCCTTTGAACTGCTCTGGGCTCCCCAGCCCAGTCACTTTCCCTTGATCCTACTCCACCTCCTCCCTCTCCACTGCCCACCATGCCTCCTCCCAATTTCTCCAGCAGCTCCTTCTGAATTCGCCTCCCCTGCATCTTCTCCCAGGTTCCCTGGTCCATCCTGATCCTCTTCCCTTCCACAATTTCCACCACCATCTTGGCCTCATACTCCTTCCAAGCCAATCATCTTCTCTCAACAACTCCTGTCAGATCCTCAAGAGTCTCTAGCAAATCCTCCTCTTCCTCCAGCGTCCCTTTCACCTGGGAGACCCTGCACTCAACTGGTCCCCACTTAAACATCGCCGGCCAGTCCCTCGCCTTCCCTGTATTCTCCCGACCAAACAGGCGTACCCTTATGTTAACATCTCCAGTCCTAAGTTCCGTACCCTCCCAGACTTTGAATCTGATATCGATGATATCCCCATACTCCTTGACCACCTCCACAATCAACTCCCTGGCCCTCTCTCATGACACTGTAGGAAGATCCAGTACCATCAACTGCACCACTCGCAGGTCCCAGTGCATGCACCTCGCCATAGGAACTACCACTCCGCCCACCACTACCCCTTTCTCTACAGCCTCCAGCATCGACACCTCTTCTTCAAACCCAACCTCAATTCCTTCCTTCCCCTTCAGGAACTTGACTGTAGCTGCCCCCTTCACCTCCTGCACCACAGCCCCAGAATCATCCTCGCAGTCACTGCTAAGCCTCGGAAACACAAAGTGACAGCGAATTCTGATCTCGACTTTTTGAGTAACAGTGCCGACACCATGCCCGTCACTCCATCAGCCAGGTCCCCGGGCCTTGTGCTCTCCTTCTGTCCTGATCCGCCAACCACCGTCACATCTGGATTTTTTTCCAGATTCCCTGTCACAGCCCCATCAGCAGTCACATCTCCAACCCCTACTCCCCCTCCCCCCCTACCGACCGATGCACCCATGGGGGGTCCTCCCTGTCCTCCATCTGAACCCGGCATTGCCTTCCCCAGTCCCAACCAACTATCCAGCCCTGCTGCCATCTTCCCCATCCTGACCTTGTCAGCAAAGGTCGCCCTCCCCCCACCTCGCTGCCTCAGTCCCCCTCTCCCTCCACCTTCAGCGCCACCACCACCCACAGATGGCCCTGGCATCTCCAAACCATCTTCTCGTTTCCTCCCGACCTGCTGCCAGTCAAAGGCACAGCTGCCCCCCTGGCCGACCTGCCCACCAGTATGCTCATTGCTTGCCATGTTGATAGTAGCTTTTCACCAAAAACTTCACAGAAAGTGTTGTCCAAATCTTGTGTCACCTGAATGTTACCGGTGAAAGGTCGTTCGATCTCTCCTTCTTTATGAAGATGGCCAATACCTCAACCTTGAGAGCCTCAACCACACCCTCTTCCTGAAGCACCCTTTCCCAATACTCCTCACTGACAACTCTCAAGTTCACCTCTCCCAACTTCTCAGCTGCCAAGTTATGCATAATACAGTACATCTACTGCAGGTTCCCAACATCTTTCTCCCCAGGAGTGTCTGGCCTCCCCTCATCAAGCATAGAGGTATCAATCCCCATACTGGCAGATTCTTCCCACTTTCCATCTGAGACATCCACCAGCTCATCCTCCTGAAGTCCTACTACCTATCCTTCTATCACTACATCAGGGACCCCAAACTGAACCCTATGTATATCCCTTATCTCCACATCCTTACCACTTTACATCTTTTCAGAGCTAGCCAGTGCCCTGCTATCCTTATCATCCTCAAAGACCTCCAGTATACTATCCTCATATAGTACCTAATCTTGAGCTCTTCTTTCTGCCTAAACACCTGTCATCTTTGGCTCCCCTCCACTACTGACCCATACACTTGCCTTCATCTCCTCAAGCCCCCCTGCTCCACTCAACACCTTAACAGTACTCTTCTTTATACTAGTTAGTAGCTCTCTCTATTACTTCCTTCCTTGGACTCTCTCTCACTGCTTCTTATCTACCTGGACATGCTTCTCCTCCACAATCTCCAAATGTGACAAATCTACATAGGTCTTCCAAGCTTTCACCCAATATTCTACCACTCCCCTAAGTTTCTCTAATGCTTCCAGAAGGTCCTCCTCCTCCTCCTTACTCTCCTTCACCCTCAATACCTTACAGATAAAGACCCCCCACAGCATTACTGAAGGTCAGTCACTTGTCTTCCCAGTGGCCACTCTCTCAGCCAGCCAAATCCTAACATCAATATCTTCAGTCCTGAATATAGTCCCCTCCCATATCTGGAATCCAATATCAACCACATTGCCATACTCTGTCATCACCTCCTCAACCCTCCTCTTAGTCTCAACTGTCATCACTGTAGGCACCCCCTTTACTAGTAGCTGAACCACTCTTGGGTCCCACCTCAAACAATATACCATAGGGACCACTACCTCTCCTACAGCCACTCCAGTCTTCAAAGTCTCCTCCAGTGGGCCTGCCTTCTCAAAACCCACTTTAATCCCCTCCAGTCCCTTCAGAAACTTCACTGAGGCAGCTCTAGTCACTTGCTTTGAAATAATTCCCAAAACCATCCTCACTATCACTGCCAAGCCCCAGAAGCATAAGGTTGTAGCAAACTCTGAGATCAACTTCTTGAGTAATGGTGCCACTACCAGCTTCATCACACCATCAGCCAGATCCCCCTTCCTCTTTGGTCTGACCAGTCTAGCTCTACCATCAACAGTCATATCTGGATTTTTTTCCAGATCTCTAGTTATGCCACCATTAGTAGTCCCCCCCCTACTCCCAGCTGCTGCTACACCAGCCCTTCCACCCACTGGCTGAGATGCTGAACTCTCTACTTCTACTTCTCTTTGCTTCCCCTTTCCCCCAGCCTGACTATCATGAGACCCAATAGGCCATCCTCTATTCTTCAGCATATCAGCAAAGCTCCTTCCCTCTTGCCCTCCTGCTACTTCTCCAGTACTACTACCACTGCCCAAACTGCTCTGCCCACTCAGACCACTAAAAGACCCCATCCCTAATCTATATCCTCATCCAATATATTGCCAGTCAATGGCTCCAGGTCTACCCAACCTAGTATGCATATCAGCTTACTTATTGGTTGCTATGATCTTAGTACCTTTCTTCAATAAATGCTTTGAAAGTATATTATAAAAGTGTGTGTAATGTGAATTGTAGTAAAGAAAGATACCAGATGTTATTTCTATCTCTCTCTTATTCTTTAATAATTCAGAAAATAAGTTATTACTTTTGAGACTTGATTCATATATATATCAAGAAGCCTTTCAATTATTCTTTCACTTAGTAGTATTTACTAAGATTTAGAAAATATAGTTTCTATATAGTAGAATATAGATATTATCCTTCTTTAGTAACTATAGTTACAAGAGACTTTTTTT